>NDGM010497937.1:0-10231 GCA_002564305.1 Octomys mimax | reverse complement strand
TTTTTTTTTTTTTTTTTTTAACTGGGGATTAAACTCAGGCCCTCGCACTTGCCAGGGAAGTGCTTATTTCACTGAGCCATTTACCAGGCCCCCACCTTGGGATTCTTGTGCTTGCCTAGGCAGGTGCTTGCACTGATATCTCCGCAGCCCTTGAGCCTTGCTTTCTGAGGAAAAATCTAAAGACCAACAGAGACTTGTAGGAGTAGCTTTCTCCTCTGGGTGATATTTTCCTTCAGACAATTCAGGTAGAACTGGCTTTATTTTAAAAAGATGAATCCAAGTATCAGTCTCTGCCACCTTTACTTCACTGAGTGTGGTGAAGATTACTGAAAAGCGACCCCTGTTTGGTAATTGGTCAGCAGGTCTCACCTTGCTGCAAGTTTTGTGAGCATTTGGCCTTTAAAGCAGACACTACATAGTCCCCCTAGGCCAGGTGGTACTAATCTCTTCCCATGCATTTTAATAGCCTTTTGTGGTGGGCCCATATTAATGAAATATTGTAGAAGTCTTATAGCTGCTTGGTCTGCCATCATATCGGAGGATAGAAAGGATCTCACATATTGAATTTGAAATGGGCTCAATCTTAGCCCAGTTTTGGGCATGTTATGAACCCTCATGAGTGCAATTGGCAGCAATTGGATCCAGGGCTCAGAAGTCTGGGAAAGACTGGGAAATAAAAGTTCTTAGGACAATATCCTGCTGCATGAGGCTGAAATAAGAACCATTACAGTCTGCTTAAAAATCACAGAACAGAACTGACTGAAGGTGGAATTCTTTTAGGGCTCAGTCGCGTGGTTTGCAATCAAACAACCTCCTTAGCATGGCATCCACATACATCAGGATATCTTTGGATCCAGCACCATAATGGCCAGCACCTATGGTCCCATATGTTCTTATGAGCCCATATTAGCTGGGATGAACTGAAAGACAACATGTACACATGCACTTCTGATCATTATACTCATCTTGAGCTGTAGAACCCAGTTCCCTTAAGCATCTTGTCCATCCTTACACCAACATTTCAGACCACTGTGGCTCTTTAGAACATATGCATTCTAGGGGACTGCCACTCTATGAGGTCCTTTCTGGGACCTAAATGCCTACATACTTTGTGCCAAGAGAATGTGCATAAGCATAGGCTCTACTTTGCATTGGCTCTGGAAGACACTGGAAGCTGCTGGCAATCCTCCATCCTGTGTCATCCTGAGTTCTGATGTATAAGGGTCCTAATATATTGCCATCCTGCAGTGTCCTAGGAAACCACTTGCCATATATTTCCAGATGGCTAGGTTCCTGAATTTCCTGTCAGTCCCTGTTCTATATATACTCTAAGAAATAGAAGAAAGGTTCTTTTGGTATCAGCCTGCTGCCTTTTCAAGAGAAGGAGAACATTTTCAGTCACAGCCTTACAATCCTACAATGGAACCCTAAAGCATTCTGGTATCCAGGTAGGCCATAAGTTAATCCATATTGACAACCTTCTGTCCCTCATAAATGTGTCTCAGACAGTCTTATCAACACTTTTACTACTCATTAACGTTCCAATGATCTTGCAGGCTTCTACATAGTCCTTTAGCTGGTTCAACTATCCCATTGAATCTTCCAAATACCACAGAGCTGCTTCCTTTTTAGGGTTGCAGGTCTCCTTCCATGTAGTCATCCTGTATGATTGGAAATGAAGACTTCTTTAGTTACAAGTCTAACTACATGATAAAGAATCCAGAAAAATTTCAGTCTATGGACAAGCCTGGTGCTTGTGGAATGGCTGGCTCTTATCATTCTGAATTATTCAGCATTCCATTGATACTGAAGCACTTCTGTTCGTTGGCTTACCTACTTGTTAATGTGCCTTGGGACCTTAAATCACCATTTGTCCTGGACCCCAATGTTCCATGCATTCTTGTGATCCCTAGCCTGCCAAAAGAATTGGAGAGCTGCATGCTCTTCTGACCATTAACTTCCACATAGGGCTTGAAACATAGAAGTCATTTGGCATATGGTTCATCCATGCCCTTTACAAGCCATCATCCTTCCAATGAGATGTGGAACCTGAGCCAGTTTAGCATCCAGTTTACCTGAAGGCTTCTCCACATCCTGCTGGCCAGATTTCTGGCACCACAAGAATCATTCCAGTAACACTGTACCCTGTGATTGCTACCCTCTACCCCTGAAACCAAACTGGCTTCACATTGTGTTCCAAGGTAGCCCTTATATCCTATCCCTGTGTGCTATTACAAAGGAACATGTTGACAGTATATATTCAGAACACAAGTCCAAGACCCCTACGCATCAGTGCACTGTCATCTGGGATGTGTCATAGAAAACTCCTGGCCACCATATTTCCAGCTCCCTAAAGTTCTGGCCTTTTACGGATCACAGTTTGTGTGTGTGTGTTTAGGAAGGGCATTAGTCACTGTCCCTTCCCTGAGACACAATATGCAACATCAGTAATTTAATGAAGAGGTTCACTTTGGTTCACATTACAAAGGATTCAGACCTTGGTTTGGGGGTTGCAAGAAAGAAATGCCATAGCAGAGGGCATGGAAGATGAAAGCCATTAATCCATAACCGGCAGGAGGCAGAGACAGAAGGAAGGAGTCAGGCACAAGAATATCCCTTCCAAGTCTTACCCTCAGTGACTTGCCCCCCAATATGATTTCACCTCCTAACAGCACATTTAATTTAATTAAACAATGAATAACTACTCCCATAATCTGATCACCTTTTAAACATGTGATACTTTGAGGGAATATTTTAGACATAAATCTTAATGTTCCTCCTTTAGTCCTTAAAAGGCTTATGTCCATCTCATTATGAAAAATGCAATTAGTCCAGCTGTCAGAGCCGCCAAATTCTTAACAGTGCCAGGATGCTGAAAAGGCCAAATCCAAAGTGCCCTCTAAGATACTCCTATGTGACAGTCTCCATGAAAATTGAACTTTAAATATTACCATTTGCATAAGGTGAATGTGTTCATTTCAAAAGGAAGAAATATGGGGTAGAAAGGAATGGGGCTAGAATAAGATCCAAATTCAGCAAGACAAGCATTAAATGCTGTAGTTCCATATTTATACTTCTGGGAAAGTTATGGAAATATGTGATGTTCAAAAGGGCTTAGGCAGTCTGCCCTTGTGACATTGCCTGTTTCAGCCCACATAGTCTTTCTTTTGAGCTGGCTACACTCACTGCCTATGGCTTTCTTCAACAAATGGGCCACGTTCCTCTCATTTCCAACATCCTAATGTCTCCACGACACCTTTGGCTTTTCTCTCAGAGCTTCACACTTTACCTTCTAAAGGGCATGTTGCCTGTCATCCTATACCTTCCCCTGAAGTCTGACTAGAAGCTTCTATGAACCCACAACTCTTATATTCTATGTGTCTGCAAAAACAGCACTGGGTAAATGATGCCAAGGTCTGTCACCAGCTTGATCAGGATCCTGGTTGCCATAGACTACAATTATAGCAATCTCTGTGTGCTAATATGGCTGATGATATTGGAATGAATCCCAGGGAACTGATTATCTTTGAGGTTTTTCTGTGCAGTAGTCCAAGGGACTCTCCTCTCAAATGAAAGGCTTACAGTTTTGCAAACTTGAGCCTGGGAAGAGTTGGGACTTGCCAATTTTGGAGATGTCTTTAAGATATCTTTTTTATTGTCCTGTTCCAAAGTACATGCCTTCTTTTAATTGCTAATCTTTTCAGTAAGCATGCTTTCCAGGGTCCTAAATTTGTAGGTGTTGCCTTTTTGGTGAAACTGAAAACTTTTACTCTCATTCTCCTCTGCATTTTTCTCCTGATTCTCACTGTAAATTTGGGTAAAAGCATCCATCATTACCCATGCTTCAAACTGAACACTGAGCTTTCCTGAAATTTCACCCACTGTATCAATTAGTTCACCACCCTTAATCTCAGTCTCCTACAAATTTTCAGGACATGGCTGGGGAGATGGCTCAGTAGAGTAAGTGCTTGCCTGGCAAACACAAGGGCCTGAGTTCAATCCCCAATTCTCCAAAAAATAAAATAAAATAAAATAATTTTAGGACATGTACAAAAAGTAGATAAACTTTCTGCCAGAGTATAATGCACATAGTTTCCAGTCCAATCATCAATGGAGCCTTCGTTCTCAATCTAAAACCTTCCAAGCCTGGCCTTTACTGTCAGTATTCTTATCAGCATCCTAGTCTTTTGAGCTCTGATCAGAAATATCCATCAGAATCTGTTTATAGCATTCTAGGACTTTTCTAGGTCACATCTCCAGTGCTTTTCAAGCTCCTTCCACAAACAAGTTCTAAAGACTTCTAAGCCATATGGTTAGGCACAGAGTTATATATAGAGAGAAAATTACCTCAATTTTCAAGTACTCAATTTTCTAGTTGATTATCTATTGGTGGGACAAAACGTCCAACATCTACAAGTGAAAACAGAAGAAGGGTCACACTTTTCTCCTCCCATAGGCACAATATCTCACGCTCACAGTACACAGGATGAGATATTTATTTTGCCTCACAGTTTTAGAAGTTTTTATCCATGGTTTGTAGGCTTAGATACAGAAATGGTATAGTAGAACGACCTGCCCTGAAGAAAAGCTACCCACATTAAGTTATTCAAGAAATGGAGAGTGAAGGGAGGATCCAGGGAGGAAGATATGCTCTTCTAGGTCTGACACCAGTGAACTTCCACTTTCAATCAAATCCCACTTCTTTAGAGCAAGTGGTCCCAACATCTTTTAGATGCCCCACTTCTGAACACTTGAAATCTCTGGGGGCCATGCAAGATATAAACCATAGCAAGAGGTTGATTTTGGCTCATGTTTCACAGGATTCAGTTCATATTTGATTGACTTCAAGACAGAAATCAGGTAGCAGAAAGAGGTGACAGAGGAAATCTGTTCAGCAGATGGCAGTCGTAAAGGAGAGAGAAGAGCTCCGAATGACACTATACCTTTCCAGGTTATGCCCTGGTGACCTATATTCATCTAGGGTCGAGCTTTTAATGACACATTCAGCTATTGAATTAATCAATGAATGAATTCACTGATGAATATAGGACCTCCCTGATCCAGTCTCCTTCAAATGTATGAGATTTTGGGGAGACATTTTAGATCTGAATCATACCAGGAACTGAGCATACTTCACTAATCTCCCTACTGCTTGATAGAGAAGCAAGAACACATTCAGTTATGTTTCTGGCCTCCTTGAGAGAAACCATGATTCTTGCCAGGCCTCACTCCAACTTCAAGCTGAGTATATAAAAGCCATTTTCTTCACTGTCCATGCACAGATCCAGAGTGTCATAGAAATTTCTGGTCAACTGTTAGCTTGTTCTGCCACATTTGAGTTTCCACAACTCTGGCTGCCTTTGTCCTGGTGATCTGAGGCTTCAGATGCTGCCAGAAGTCCAGCCTGCCATGGAATCAAAGACCTTTTGACCATTTCACCTCCTCCTCATACCACTCTGGACACATGCCTGGCAGAATGCTGGTGACCCAAGGGAAAATCTAAGTGTAATTTGTTAATATAATAGTGCCCTGAGTGCCCCTTCAGTAAGAACACCACCCTGGCTCTGGAGTTGAAGGATCTATATGGGTACTAGCCTGCTGTTGTGCTTTGGATATTTTCCAACATGACAGCCATCTGTCTAAAAAGATGCTATCCCTTTTGGCCACCATGCCTCAATTACTAACATTCAGGGAAATCTTCTAGCCAGCCACTTCCCACAAGTTTTATTTCTGGTGGGGCATTTAAATTTCAATTGACTTTGTGTGCATGAAAGCTCTTGCATCATTAGTCAGCATGCATATAGTACAAATTGGAATCCACTTGATCACTGAATAAACATTGTGCTGAGAAACTGATGACCCTTTCTATCTTTAACTGGCCCATATGCAATGAAAATTAATAGTCTTTCTGCTATAGCTATGGCTTCATCAGTTTCCTTGGGAATCTTTCAAATAACAGCCAGCTTGCTCCCTAGGGTCCATGAATCTTTTTAGGCCCAAGGCTGCCCATGTTCTGAGAAATGTAGTATTCTTTTAGCCAACAGCCTGACTGTTATTCAACTACATCCTTTCACCATATACCTATGATTTCTTCTGTAGGTCCGGGACTTTAACTTACACCTGATTGGCAGAGTTCTGTAAGATACTGCCAATGAAAGTTTACTTTTGCACTGGTACCCTGGATGCCCTCTTAATTATCAGCCTGCCCTTAACTCCAGGCTTGAGTATCTTTGTGGCCACTAGCCTGTTCTTGTACTACAGAATATCAGACACTATTAGCAAAAATTCATCAGGTTATTACTGCGAGGGATATGTTATATTATGAATTATTTTCCCCCCAAAATTTATATATCTATGTCCAAATGCTCAGTGTCTCATAATGTGACTACATTTGGAAATAGTCTTTAAATGATAACAATAAACGGGGTCTTGTGGGTGGCCTATAAACTATGACTTATGTGAGATTAGGATGTTCTTATAAGAAAAGGAAATTAGAACATAGTTATGAGTCTACACAGAGAAAATATCAAGGAGAGACACACAGCAAGAAAGCTACAAGTAACAGACATAGGACACAGAAGAATTTGGGCTGCTGGTCTCCAGAGCTATGATAGAATAAATGTGTGCTCTTTAGTCACCCTGTCAGTGGTATTTTGTTATGATGACACCAGAAAACAAATTGAGTTCCCTATACTATTACTTGTGACATAATATACCAGCATACTTGTGCATGGGTGAACAATTCAGCTACCAGACCTGCTACCACCCATCACATCTACTTTCAAGTGGCACTCAGCTTGTTTGTTTGTTGGAGAATCAAAGTTTCTTTGAGGATTGGCTTGTTTTCTGCTGTGGAAAGGAGAAGGATTTTGACCACAGTATTGGCCTTTTACAGGAGAACTATGCTGATCTTTAGCTGGCCCAAGAGCTAAAGAAGCAACATCATTTGTACCCATGGTTTATCTATACCAGTGAGGAAACTTCTTTGTTTTAATTTTATTTATGTATTTGGTACAGGGTCTCACCACACAGCTCGGACTCATAGTGTTCCTCCTGTTTTCAGCCTCCCCAGTGCTGGGATTACAGGCGTGGACCACCATGCCCAGACTCGGTGGCTGGCTCAGTGCACTCAAGGGTGGAGCCAGTGCAGCACTGGTCAGTGGGGAAATTTCTGTTCACAAATGGCAAACCCACTAGAGTTCAAATAGCATTTCTATTCCTTAATTTGTCTTTGTACTGTGGATATGTGGATGTATAGACTATCAGGAGTCTCAGCAGCTGTGGAATGAAGAGTCCTTTTAGCTTTTATGTATAGCATTTACTGCAGGCCAGGGGCTCCTGTGGACACATGCCTGGCAAAGTATAGATGCCCTGGGGGTGCTTTTAAATTTAATTTTCACTATACACTGGTGCCTTGGGTGCTCTTTCAGTGACTAGAACTCCCCACACTGATGTCTTCAAGATCCATATGGTTATGAGGTAACTCGTTTGCTGTAAAATACTTACCCATTAGAAGAACTCATCCTTAAACCTGATGCTTTAATGCCTTTTGGGCCACTGTATATCCATTTGTTGGTATGGTGGAGAACTTCCTAATCAGCCAGTTTTTGCTACCTAGAATTTCATGTCTCCTTTCTTCCTTATTCTGTCCCAGAGCCAAGAAAATGAAGGTTCTTTATCAGCCAACCTGTCCATATGATGTAAAAAAGAGATCTGGTCTTTGGCAAGGGAACCAAGGGCCCCTCTGACCACTGCTCAACCACTGTCCACATGCGCTGGTGTCCCTAAAGAAATTCTATTCACCAGCTGGCAGCACATTGGAGTTGCACAGGTCTTTACAATTCCAAGGCTGCCTGTGTTCTAGGGAGCTACATGCTCTGTAGACTGTCAATCTTTTTTTAGGCTGTTGAATCGAGAGACCTTTGACTGTTCATCATTCTGCCTTCTTTGTCCCTAAGACTCTTCTGGATATATGTCTGCTAGTGCATTTATGCCTTGGAGGCAGGTCAAGAAACTCTTTCCCTTTCAGGATTGGCATTTCTAGAAACTCCTGACCATATATAGTTATCCTAGTCACAATTTGGTAGCCAGCTGTCCTACACAATGGGTTCCTGAGGACTAATGGGTCTCAGATTGCTCCTTTATGGCGGAACACAGTGCCCTGCTAATAAGCATTGATCTAAAATACTGCTGCATAGAACACCTTTACTGTCAACATATTCCATCTTTGTGGTTCCCTGCAGAAACTCCTGGTTACCAGCTTTTCTACCAGCTATGAGGTTTGATCTAAATATACTGGGGATATTTAAATTTTTAAAAAATTCACAGTAAAAGACATACAACCATTAACCCTTCTCAAAATACTTTTCCTTACTTCTAACAAACATATTCCATTGGTTTTGCCACTTTCTGAATCAGTTAAGGAAAGCCTCTTTTCTAAGTATATTTAAAAGAGATCACCAAAACCACAATGAGTACTGCTGCCGAGTGTCATCCAACCAAAAAGTGAGCTTATAAAAATATCAGTTTGTCTTCATCCACATTATTTACTGAGTTTATTAACAAGGAACTTTTGGCTCTTTCACAAATGCAAAGAATCTTAATAAATTCAGGATGCTAAGGCAGCCTCTCCAGCACAACCACAGATAGTCACAAAAGGGCACTTATACTACTGCTTCAGAAAAGGACAAGAAATTTACTTTAGAAATTTTCTATGATAGCTTTTGTACATCCACAAAATGACATAAAATACATACTTGTATGCTTTGTTAGCCTATAAAATGCTGGTACAGGGGCTCAGGGTGTAGCACAATGATAGAATATATATTTAGCAGGAGTCAATCCCAGGGGTCTACTCCTCAGCACACACGTGAAGAAAAACTACTAAAATCATGGCGGACAACAGGCAGTTCAAGTTATTCACCTGCAAATTTCTCTAGAAAACAGAACTTACCACTGGTTAAAATGTATAATAAACATTATATACAAGACATGTAACATGTATTTTATTAAGGAAGAAAGCATAGTTTTGTTTTAAAATAAAATAACTTTCTTGTTACCTGTTTCTTCTTTTTGGTTTATGTTTTGCACTAATTTCTTTGAGGATATCAATAACTGTTGTTATTCTCTTATTGTTCCATTATGAAACTTTATTTTATTTTTCAAAACAATTGAAAATTAATTGGTCTTGAATAAGAAGCAAAATAGGTAGGGCAAAACCTGAATGAATACAAAAACTGTGAAATAGTTATTAAAAGAGAATTTTTCTGTGGGTCAAGGTCAACCAAGATTGCTAAATTTACTTATAAGATATTTAAAACAACTCTAGTGTCAAATATTATATAGATGATAAACTGGAATTTTTATTTTCTGTCATTAAAATGACAGTACTTTATGAGATTATTTTTTTGTTTTTAGAGAAGTTGTAAGAGACTTTATTGTCTCAGGAATTTGCTTTGAAGACACTGTTTCATCAGGATTATTTTCTCTGTATAATGTTGACTTTCCCATGTTCTTGAGTCTTTAAGAAAACAAACTGAAGTGATGTTAAAAGAACTATGATTTGGTCTTTTATAATCTTGTTACCTCCTATATTTATTTTTAAAATCATTCATTGTCACTCCTGTTAAAAAGATAGGTAAGTACTGTTTGTCACTCACCTTATGATTCTGTTTAATTTAGTGTTCAAACCTCCTGACAACTTTTGACATTTTGCTTTCCTTAAATTAGATCCTAAATGTTATCATTTGCACCTAAAATTGTCTCTGCATTTCCCAGAAGGCCCCTGAAAATTATAAAGGACTTATTCTTTCACCATGTACAAAGTGATATACTTGAAAAAATTAGGATTATTTGATATATTCAGTTTCATAGGAAATAATGTGAGATTATAAGAGATGTTTAGCCTTCCACAGGCTAAATCTGTATGTCTATAGTGTTGCTAGTGTAAATATTTCAGGAATTATATGAAGTTATTAGAGAATTTTCAATGCCCTGTATGTCTATGATGTTTCTATTTATCAAGGTCTTAATGCTATTTTGCCTTATGTTAAACAACAAACAATACAATGTTTTTTTCAGTTATTTTCTTTAAAGTGTTAATTTCCCACAGTTTTACCTCTTTTTTTTTTTTTGAGGAAGATAATTTTATTTTTTATTTTTTTTTCAATTTTCTTTTTTTTATAATTTTTATTTTTTTTATTTTTAAGATATATTTTAATTTTTTTTTAAA
>NDGM010497758.1:0-10173 GCA_002564305.1 Octomys mimax | reverse complement strand
TACAGTTCAAGTTACTTTTGAAAGAGAGGCATGTTTCTAAAGTAATAATCCACTTAAATATTAGCAATCTTTGGTAAATACTCAAAAGCTTTAAGCATTTCTGAAAATTATATATATCAACCTGGTGTTGCTTTATAATTACTTTATGGAAAACAATATTGGAATTGCTGTTAAAATACCTGAGCCTGCTGTGCTGTCTCCACCCCTGGGGCATGCTGAGATGGTAATTGAGACTGGGCGTATTCGCAGCTCTTGGGAGGCTGTAAACAGGCGGATCACTATGAGCTGATCAAGTGGTGGGACCCTGAATACTCTGTAGATAATAATAATAATAATAATAATAATAATAATAAAATACCCGTGGTATTCTTTTCTTAAGGTGATTGGAATTTAATTTATATCAAGACTTTTAGAATAAATATTTATTGATAATTATCAATATGCAACAAAATTTTCTGTAATTATGTCTCACAATGCTGAAGTATTTTAAGTTGACTTAGACCTGCAATGATATATTAAGTACAGAGCTTTTTATAAACTATAAGCAAGAAACACATTGGACAGAGAAAGTAAAAATACAGTAATCATAGTCCAGTTTATTATCTGTGCATCCAGATACTTCATTAGACATTGTTTACAATGTACATATGTATTCTATAATATTCTAATGCCATGAAGGTCCCTCTGTGCACTTGGCATAATCAAGTCAAACAATCAAACGTATTGGCACAAGTAAGCTAGCATTCTTAAAAGACAATACATCATTTTTAATTTGTTAACTGCTACAAAGAAATTCTCTTTGTTATCTTATTATGATATTTCAGATATAAGAATCTTTATACTTAAATTGTTGTCAAATAGATGTAGTCATCACATCATTTAGTTACCTGAGAATTATATTTGCAACTAATTTTTCTTAGGAGGGTGATAAAAATATAATTTAAATTACATCATCTGTAAATGCCTTTACTGAATGTTTTATTGTTATTGTTGTTGTTGTTGTTATTTGTTGGCTGGTTGACTAGTGCCAAGGATTGAACTCAGGGCCTCCCCCTGCATGCTGAGCACATCCTGTACTACTGAGCTAATCCCCCAGTCCTACTAAAAGTAGGCCACTGTAGAGCTCTGATATTTATAGTTGCCTATTTGTTTAAAGAATTTTATAACTATAAGCTCAAGAGAAAGGATTTGAAGATAGATTTTCTGTCACTCTCTATGTTAGAAAGGACTCAGATTTATTTTCCCAAATGAGTCTTGACTCTGCTTCTGTTTACCCACAGCAGAAATGGAATGGCTTCTACTCAGACAGGTATTTTAAAAATCTGTTTTTCAAACAAGTTTCTCAAATGCACTCCTCTTTTGAACTTGCAGTGAAACCTTCCAGTTGTCTTTTTAGTTTCCAATACAAATCAAATACCCTTCTCTGACAAAATGAAACAAAAAAGGGGATACAAATGAAGGACCAGTTTGCTTCTGTATATTCAAAATAGTCAGGATAGATATCCTTTCTCTTAATTCAGTGAATAGAAAGCCTTGTTCTAATAGTGTTTGTGGACAGGATATCATGTCTGCATCTTGTACTATGAGTAGCCACTACAAGGACAACAATATGCAGTGTATTAATTATTGAAACTATCCTACTAATTGGTTTGGAAACTGTCTCATTGCTATTTTTTCTCAATAAAATTATTTAAAAAATAATTTCCAATACAGATTAGTTGCAGTATGGGTACATGACAGGAAGTAAAACCTTGAACGCATACAGCTACCCAATATTAATTAAAATTTTGTCTGAGTCAAATAGTATTCATAGAGAAGTGCCTAAAAGTTAAGGAGAATATTCTCTAAATATTCTGGGTCCCTGGATTTAAATCTGTTCAGTAGAAACTGAGTATGGGTCTTGTTGGACTTGGTTCTGGCTTTTCTTTTGATTGGTTTTATTCTTTGTTTTTGTTTTTGTTTTGTTTTGTTTTGGTCCAATGTGTTTCACTTTGGCAAATTCATACATATGTATAATATAATTTGATCATTTTACACACACCCCTTTTTTCTCCTTTGCTCTGCCCCAGTTTGTTACATCAGAGAGATCTCCTTTAAATTGCCTCAAAAAATAGAGGCTTTATGTTAAAGGCATGTGCATATTTCATCCAGAATTTTAAAAACCAAAAAAGAGTCAGCTGTAGAGTCAATTGCTTTCTTCTTTTCTCTTTTATAAACCCATTTGGCCAGCTAATCAATCTCTGAACAGGTTTTGTTGTGGTGGGGATTTTTGTTTGTTTGTTTCTTCTCTTTTAACAAATAACCTCTGTATATTTATTTCATACTTTTGGTGTGCATGTGTTTTCAAATTGCTAGTGTGCTGGGGCTCTCGTGGCCGCTCACTGCATGGTGACATTTCTGCTTCAGTTCCTACTGCCAATTACACAGTGTTTCCTAATTCTAGTTCTCAACAGAGAAAATCTGACTCACTCAGCTCATACAGGCCAAACCACAAACTATTGGCAAATCTTTGGATTATCCACCACTGATTCAGCATGGAGGACATACTTTGTGGTCCTCACAGCCTGGCCACTTCCATGGGGATGATGGGGCAGCCTGTGTCACTCAGAAAGAAAGAATGGGCTCTCTTATACTATACCTTTCTGGGACTATGATGGATGTGCTTTGAGAAGTACTACAAATAACTCTTTAAACTCAGTATAAGGATATTGTTGAAGACATTGTTCATTACATGATACAGTGTCCTTTTGGAAAATCCCTGGCATAAATTTATTCCAGCTTTGGTATTAGAAATAAGTAGCTGATTATCACTGAACTGGCGTGTTTTTATCTTACATCTTTGTGGAGAATTATTTCTTTTGCATCATTTCCAGTTAGTTGGTAATTCGTGTATTTGTGGCCCAAACGTGGAAAGTTTAAATGCCTCTGTGGCATGCTTTTTATCTTATCAACCTTATGCCTGGATTCCTTTTCAATTTTTGATCTTGTTTTTTACATGCATTTCTAATTAGAATGGCATCATATATATTTGTGCAAATCACTTGATCATCTTTTGGAAGCAAGCTGTATGTATAAATTTCAGGAATATATTAAACTTGCCAGCTACTTTTTGGTTAAATATGAGCTAATTTTTCTAAAAAGAATGAATGTTTTGAAAATATTATGCTTTTTATATTGACATAATTTGAAAACTATCCAGTTACATTTTTAAAATCTAAAAATTCCTATAGGCTTAGAAATATCTTACAAATAAAATGAGATTAGAATAGATAATATTGCACATTAATCATTTTTGACACATTCTTGTTATGAAGAAGGTAGATTGTAACAAAATTAATGTACATTTTAAAGTGTCTGCACCTAAACCCTTTGCTGAAATAGCCTTTACCCTTCCAACAATAGCAATCTCCTAAAATTGTTAATTTTTTCCCCAGACACTAGTTTTTGACTACTCTTTGAAACAAAACAAAAATAACAACAAAAGGAAACTGACATGAATTTTATATAAAGAAGCCCTTGAGGTAGAAAGTGAAGGAAGGCTAAATAAGCTTACAGCAGGCAAAATGTCGCTTACATTTTGCTGCCCAGTAGTTTGATATACTCATTTGCTGATGTGAAATGACGAGGGCTTACAAAACAGGGTTTTGTTTTTTAGCTGCCTGTGGACCTAGCGGGGCCTAACAGAACCCAGTCAGCAGGTCATTAACTCTAGAGAAAACAGCTTGCATTAATATGCTCTAATCCGATATAATTAGTCAAATTACTGCACGCCGACCAGCTTGTCATGTGTTGTCAGACTTGGCATGCACGCTGGATTGCCTGGGTCCCTCTGGAATGCCACCCTCAATCAGGGAAAATTGCTCATTTGTAGTGGTCTTGAACTCTATACAAAAAAATCTAAAGCAGTGGTCATAGAGTACCTTTATACTGATGCTTTCAAGTTAAAATGTTTTTTATCAAAATTAACTTAGTTATATGGGTGATTGAAATGGAGTCTTGCAGATTATACAAGCACATTTTCTGATATATATATATATATATATATATATATATTAGTCAAAGAATAATTAACATTAACATTAGTGTAGGGAAAAAATCTAAACTAAATCATTGCCAGTTGATCAGCTATGTTCCAGTACATGGGATTTTATGTTTGTCTATGTTTGGGTTTGTGTGGGTCTTTTTCCAGTAGGGTAATAGGTTATTAAACTCTAAAAGGGCCACATTAGCATAAATTTACAAGAGCTGAGTTCTGGCGGCAGGATAAAAACCTGTGTTACCTTTGCATTAACACTGAATTGCTTGTTGTGCTTTTGGCAATGACAGATAAGTCAGTGTAATTCCCCATTGCAGTGGAAATGATGCTCCAGATTCCAAACGCATCCTGAAGATGTCACTGACAATAATCTTCAAAGAACGGCCAGTGAAAGTGGGCTGTATGTTTGTAGGATGATATACTGCAAATGACAGGAAGAATTATGTGAGTGAAGACGAATCTGTAACATATTATTAAGCAATTTCTCGAGAATAACAGGGATAAAAGGATAATGGATGAGGGTGTCATTATTACCTTCATGTAGAAGGAGAGCAAAAGCAAAGGTAGAGAGACAAGATTAATTGAGGAAGGGTAAGGCATTCATTGCTCATCAGCTCTTTTGTACTCTGCTCCTGAAATTCCAGACTCCAGTAGGAGGGGAAAAAAAGGTGCCAGTGCTGCATTTTAATGCAGCTGGCAAGGAGTGGAAAACTGACAAGGCACTTTTTAGTCACCACCATTTTTATAAAAAAAAAAAAAAAACATAATAACAATTATCATTTGAGTGTTCTCAAGTCACCCCAGAAATCTGCTAGAATTTTTATTCTTTGTGTGTGGCAGGTATTTGTTATGCTTCTAGACTTCAATTCATAAAATTTCAAAGTGCATTTTTCTGTGCACTGCCAAAAATATTTGCTGTTTTAAATTTAGAAATTCATATTTGGAGATGAAAATTTTTCCAAATCCATTATATTACTAGTTTGATTAGTGTAAGATCATTAAAAAAGCAATACATTTTATAATTATTTTTTACTGTTTTCTAAGAACATTTCTCTTTTATGTAGTAAGTTTTTTAGATAATGTAATTTCTCAAGAAGTGAAGAGTATGAGTAGGTAAAAATTTAAAATGCTAAAAGCTTCATTTATATGTTTTCACCTATTACTTGTTTCTTATATCTTCTTATTTGACCGATTATTCAAAGTGTATATTATCACATACAGTAAGATACAGTTATAATATGATAATCACTGTCCTTCTGGTTACACAATAGTAGCACAGGTGTTTTGCTAGAATCTGAGAAACCTTTGGGGACATTAATTTCCTTCTGATTGAAATTTACTCCTCATACAGTATTAGCTTTAACTGCTGGAGAACTTTAAAAACATTTCTGTGAACCAAACCAAGTGATCAAGTATTAAGTTTAAATGTACTGTATACCTAATGGGGGATACTCAAGCTTGAAGATTAATTTGGGAATAAGAAGCTTCTATTTCATCCTTGCATCTTTCCCAGGCTCATGTATTCAGGAAAGGTAACAGGAAATTGGGATCTAGGTGTCATTAACAATTAAAAATCATTCCATGCTGATATGTTTAAACTACTGGTTAGTAACCAGTAGTTAATGTGTATATAATGTGTACAGACAGACAGACATAACAGTAAAGTTATTAAATGCTGCATGTACAAGTCATCTAGGAATACTGTTTGCTTGCTTATGTTTGTTGCTGGGCTACCACTCTGAGCTATGTCCTCAGTCCTCATGCTATCTTTTTATTATGTAAGAATTTTCTTCCTGTATACCATATCTGATTTAATATGTAAGTCCTTTTTTTAGTAAGAACTAGTATTTCTATTTCAAATCCATAAATGAAAAACTATGCAGTAAAAAATTAAATGGTTTTACCCAAATCAGTCCATAGTAATGGGTGCTTCTAAGAATAAAACCATCTTCATGTACCTCATCCAGTGTACTTTTCAGGGCTGGCCAAATAGCTCAGTGGATTAAAGTGCCTGCAAGCAGGCTCAGGGTCCAGGGATTCAATCCCCTGGCCTGCAGTGCCGGCCCGGCCCCCAGGTCACACTGAGGCAAAGACTGAGACTGAGTGTGGTGACACACACCTGTAAATCCCAGCTTTTGGGAGGCTATAAATAGGTGGATCGCTACAAGTTCAATCTAGTAGTGAGGCCCTGAACACCCTGTAGACCTTTCCCTAAAAATACAAAAAAAAAAAAATTTACTTTTCATTTTCTATTTGAATTTTTAATTTATTATTCCTTCCACTCTCTGATATATTTTATATTTCACTACTTCCTTTTGGAATATATGTCTTCTTTACCTTAAGTGTTTCCTCACTAAAGAAGCATCCTGTGTTTTCTATAGAGTAGGGGTCAGGAAGCTAACATTTACAGGCACCAGCCACTGTAGTAGGCTCTTTGTCTACAGTATATAATTGAGCATTCACTGCAGCTAAATGAGTTACATATCATTATTACAACTTCACAAGAGAGTACTAAAATTCAAAGACACCAAGTTCTTTCTCCAGGCCTCACAATTAGGAAGACTCAGCTGTTCAAACCTAAGTTTTCTTTGCTCCAAAGCTCATCTTTCAAATACTATACAGTCCTGCATTCTTGTATACAGTATATCCCATGTATGTAGCTAAATTACACTGTTTTTAATATCTGTTCAGTGTATTTTCAAATGTCAAAATTCAGTGGCTTGTCTGTCTTCCATCCTTTTGTGCATAGTATTTGATACTGAGCTTACAACATTCTAAACACACTTTCCCACTTAAGTCCTTCAGTCTCCTTCACTGGCTTCTCTCCTTTTTTAGCTTCCATATACGTTCTCCCATCTGCAAGATGTGTCTCTGTCACTTCAGTTTTCTACCGTCTGTGTCTAGTCCCTCTTAAACTTTTCCTTTGCACCAAGTGCCAAAAACTTTCCTATCCTGTTGAAGAATTTTCTCAATATGCTGTGTGTGCCTCAAACCAAACTTACCACTTTCCTTTTCTTCTTAAATTTCCCCCTAACACCCCAACTTTAGAAGACAAAAGCATTCTAATTACCCAGGCCTTGTCAGTTAAGAGTTATTTTGGAATTCTCCAGACTCACATAAGTCTCTCCTGCCTTTTTAGGATGTTGGAGTCCTTTCTCCCATTTCTTCTACATCATTTACAAACCAGCCATCCTTCAAGGTCTGTATCAGATATCCTCTCTAGTAAAGCAATCAAATATATATATTTCTTTTTTCATGGAATGCCTGGACATTTTTTTATTAGTTTCATGTTTGTCTTCTTACTTCCTTAGACAATAAACATCTTAGAGGCAGGATCCATTATATTTTGCGCAAGTGCTATTTGGAACATTCTAGCAAGGCGCTCAAATATGTGATAAATTGAACAAAATAAAATTCTCTAATAGTCTCAGTAAAAGATGTTTAAAATACAATTTTCCTACTCTATGAAATAACTCTTTCTTTTCTTTTCTTTTCTTTTTTTTTTTTTTTGTACTGGAAATTGAACTTAGGACCTTGCACTTGCCAGGCACATATGTTGCTCACCAACCCTAGTAACTCATTTTCATAGATTAAAATTTAGAATTAATCTTTTCATTTTGGGGTATTTTTTCCTAATTTGCATGTATACATAAAAATCTGTTGTTTTAATAGCTACTATTTGTGAGCATACACTCTTCTTGTGCCTTTTATGAAATGGGTGTTTTATTAATCCTGGATATACAGAAGTCAGTAAGTCCCTAGCTTCATGAAGTTTATTATTTCATTGAGAATGTGTCTTTTTATGTGATGTTTTACTCAAATTATTAAACATGCCCATGATCTTTTATAGTTACACTATGATATGTGGGAATGATGGAAAAGAGAATATGAAACGCTTTATTATATGTTTGGGTATATTTAAATCTTCAGTATATTTAACTCTTTTACCAATCCTAAAATAAAGACATAGATTACCCCATTTTGCAAATATGGGAACGGACTCTGAGAGTTCAAATAACTTGCTCCAAATCACAAAAAAGTGGAGTGACAAATGAAACTGAAGCGTACTTAATTCCAGAGTCCGTGCTTTTCCACTGTGCCGCAGGACTGCATCTAATGTCTTTGATCTAGAAGAGGGCAGGTTCTATGAGGGACATTCTGGACTTAGCATGGTCTTGGTGCTTCTCAGAGAGGCCTCACTTGGCTGTGTCACAATGAGTCTGAGAGGTAGAAAGGGACATGTTTGTATGCAGAAGAAGCACGTGTGCCAGTGAGGAAGCAAGAGGCTTCAGAAAGCTCAGGCTTGCTCTTTCCTAAGGATACATTCCTCGGAACTCACCACTGATGTGACCTAACATTTAGAGATCTCCTCATGAGGGTGTCATGACCTGATCATGAGGCCACACTTCAAATGTCCCACCTCCTCAGTACTGTGACACCAGAGTTTGGGTGGGGAAACCCACATTCATGCCATAGCACAAGAGAGTATGCTGTACAGCATGGAAAATTAAATAAAAAGTATATAATATAATAGCTTCTCAGCCTTTTGGCTAAGATCACGTATAATAAAAAGCATATAATAACTCACTTGGAACTTAATCCTAAAATGCCTACTCTCTTAGTATTACCATGCTTAATAATAATTCAATAAGGAAAATGTAACAAACTCTAATATAAAATAAGGCAAACGTGGTTGTCCCTTTACCAATGAGGTTGAACATTTCCTCTCTTTAGCTCTAGTGGTGCTATGAGCAAAAGTTCTTACAGGAAAAGAGACTGAAGGGGTAAGGGTATGGGAAGGAGAGATGCACTAGTGACATTAATGAGGAGGAGGTTGGGGTAACAGGAACACAGTGCAAGGAATCTAGGACTTCCTTGAAAGAGGCTCTCAGAAAGACCAACCAGAGGACAACTACCCTTCCCAACTGGCTCCAAAAATTGTTTTCTCGCTTTTCTTTTCCAATACTATTATATATAAATATCACCCTGACTTGATTTCTTGCTTGTCTTCCCTGCAGGGGAAAAGAACAATCTTCTTACTCTTAGAGCTCCCATTCTCCTTTAAGTCAGCATAAAGTTTATGTGAGGTACAGTTAAAATATAAGGTAAATGCTTAAAATCTTTTAAAAATTATTACAATAAAAAGCACATTGCCATTGATTCCCCCTCAAAATACAACCCTTTCTAATACTTTCTAATTTGGAAGCAATTCCAGCAGTTATGAGTGTCTTTATGAAATTTGGTCCAAAATTCAGTAAGTGCTACTTCTGAGGGCCATTCAACAAAAAGACAGGCACATAGAACAAGGTGTGTCCCCATCCACATGACTTGGAATCATGTTACTGCAGGCTCTTCTGTAGCATCAAAGTGAACATGAAAGGTGAATGTTTTGAATTGACTCAGGACATAATGGCAGCCATAATAGCACAATTGAAGACACTCACAAAAAAGAATTTGAGAATTGCTTCAGAAAGTGATAGGGATGAGTGTATTCAAAATCAGAGTTTTGTGGGTGATTTTTTTTTTTTACTATATGTATTTGGTACATAGTCTCACTATGCAACTCAGCTCATAGTGATCCTCCTGTTCATAGTGATCCTCCTGTTTTCATCCTCCCCACAACTGGGATTACAGCCATGTGCCACCACACCCTGTCTATGTAGCCAGCTCAGTGCACTCAGGCGTGGGGCTGGCGTGGCATGTGGTGCAGGGGATCAGACCCAGTGTCTGCATTTGTGTAAGCAGGCACTTAATCCACTGAATTTTGAGTGACATTAATGACAATGTGACTTTCATTGTAATAAATTTGAAAAGTGTGCATATTTACCATATTTTTGATCATGTTTTGTATTTCTTTAAATTGAGAGTGCTTTATTTTTTTAATTTATTTATTTATTTATTTGGTACAGGGTCTTACCACACAGCTTGGACTCATAGTGATCCTCCTGTCTCAGCCTCCCCAGTGCTGGGATTACAGGGGTGTGCCAGCACAGCCTTTTCTCCATGGGCTGCACAGCAGGATGGCATGTAGTACCTCAGATCGAACCCTGGGTCCTTGTGCTTGCCAGGCAGACACTTAGACCATGGAGCTATCTCCCCAGGCCAAAGTAAAATGTTTTGTTGTTTTGTGTGTGTGT
>NDGM010497672.1:0-12232 GCA_002564305.1 Octomys mimax | reverse complement strand
TTTTTTTTTTTTTTTTTGAGACAGGGTCTATGTACTTCATGCTGACCTTGAATTCACTATGTAGCCCAGGCTGGCCTCAAACTTGTGGGATCCTCCTGCCTCAGCCTCTCCAGTGCTGGGATTACAGGCTTGTGCCACCACACCCAGCTGGATTCCCTTTTTGCCGAAAGGAGTGATGGGATCTGCCCTGCCTCCTACAGGAGGTAAGGCTCTTTGTGGTCACAAGCCAGGAAAAGCTGTGTTAGTTTCCAGGTGACATGCAGGAGTATAGTAAAGCAGGGGCTCTGGCTCCTTTCAGGCTAAGGAGATGGGGCCAGGTACCCAAGGGACCCATGAGAAGCGGGACATTGAGCAGGCCTCATGTGCCCACCCCACTTCTCTCTCTCCCCTTGCTCTAATTCCATGGTGTGAAAGAGGTGTGAGGCATTAAGGGCCTTCAAACCCCAGAGACCTTCATGATGCTAAAGAAAGCCAAAAGCGATGTGTGAGTCTCTGGCATGCCAACAAAGCCTGCCTTGCTCTCCCACCACCTGGTTCCCCCCCTTGTTAACCTTATTGGCTGAGCCAGTTTCCATGGAAACTGTCAAGTTCAAAGGGATACCGTAATATGCTCATCCCTGCCTTCCCCTCATTCCCAGTGAGCCCTTTGGAGATGAGTTAGAGGTTCTGAGTGCTAAGGACGCTCTGGGAGCTCTGGTTCAGCTTTCATCCATTCATTAATGCTCTGCCCGTCCCACTCCCACTTTCCTCTCTGCGTTCTGTCTCCTCTCTGCAGGCCAGCCAGCTTGGTGTGTACAAAGCATTTGTGGATAACTATAAAGTCGCTCTGGAAACAGCTGAGAAATGCAGCCAGTCCAACAACCAATTCCAGAAGATCTCAGAGGTAGGGGGCTCCCTGCACTGCCACCCCAGTGACCCTGAGCTTCAGGGGTGGCTTGGCACCCTTTCGCTTTTACCTGTCTCTTTCCTTACTTGGCAGTCAGGGAATCTGTTGCCCTGGTGCGTAGACGCATAGCCTGACATTTGCTTTTTGTGCCTGACATTTTTCCTCTTAATATAAGAATATTGATTGTCTTGATTTTTTTTTTTTAAATTCCACTTACGGTTAGAAAAAAATAACACAGGGGAAGCCAAAAAAAAAGAGTAAGAAAAGAAAACAATAATTTCCCATGCCCTGGTGACACTGAGCAAGTCATTTCCCTTCTCAACCTTTTGTTCTGTAGAAAGAGCTACTGGCACTCGTTTGCCTCTTCAAACCTGCTTGATAAGAATTATTGTTTAAAATACAGATATCCACGAACACTCCCTGGAACCTGTGATTGCGAAGGCTTGAGGTGGGGCCTAGGAGTCTCTATTCTAACCAGCTGAGTAATTTTTACAATCAGGAAGATTTTAAAACTAGCCTGGGCTAGTTTTGTCTTTAAGATCCTTGCCAAGTCTAAGATTCCACACTCTCACGAATAGTGAAACAGCGGGGGCCACTGAAGGGGAGAGAAAGCCCTAGACCCTCTGGCCAGGGACATGGCTGTTCTTGCCAGTGCAGCTAAGCCTGTCTGCATGCTCCTGCAAGACACAGGTGTGGCATTGTCTGCCATTGGCACTTCTATCCTGGAAGTGGCAGGAAGGAGTGGTGCTCTCAGGTCCTTCGAGAACACAGACTCAGGGATGGCCAAATAGCTCAGTGGATTAAAGTGCCTGCAAGCAGGCACAGGGGCCGGGGGCTCGATCCCCGAGGCCTGCCGTACCGGCCCCTGCACCCAGGACACACTGAGATGGCAATTGAGAATGGGTTTGGTGGTGCATGCCTATAATACCAGCTCTTGGGAGGCTATAAACAGGCGGATCACTAGGAATCTGAACTAGTAGTGAGACCCTGAACACCCTGTTGACCCTTCCCTAAATACAAAAGAAGCAAAAAAAAAAACTATAGACTCGCCTAGTCTTTATCCAAAGTGACCCCAATTGATACCCCTATGCCATCGGCCTTGCCGGAGCTCTCAGCTCCAAGCTCAGGGGAAGAGGACCTTTGTTTCTGAGGAGCTGGGGATATTTCTGCATTTTTGGAGGTCCTCCCTTTAAAGATTCTCTTGGCCCTTTTTCTCCCCAACACAGCTTTAATGCTGGAAAAGTTAGTAAGACACGTGTGTTGGAAATCCTGGTTATCCCCAAGTCTGAGTCAACTGAGAGGCCACACAGGAGCTGGCCAGATAAAAATGAAAATATCAGCTTGGTTATTAGAAAAAGCTGGATTGGAACATGTGGGTTTGGATCAGTAGCCACGAGGGACTTGGTAGGCTTCTCCTCTGGAAGTCACATTGATTGGATATTGGGAGGAATGGGAAGCCACAAAGCACTCCCAACAATGAAGGCAGAGCTTGCCCCGCTAACTCAAGGTGCAGAGAGAGGAAGCCTGAGCTTGGCTGCTTCTTCCAAGCCCATGGATCTGATGAGTCCCCCTTTGCCTGGGAAGACAGACTGAAGAGTGGGACAGTTCTTCTCCTGAGGGATGGGGTCATGAGGCTAGAGAATGAAACTTTCCCTCATGGCGTCTAGCCCTCCCTGGGAACAAATTGGACTCCTTTGATCAATGTCCATTGTGGCCTTGCCATGGCTTCCTGGGTGCCAGTATGGCCCAGAGAGACTCCAGTGTGGGGTTTCCTCTTAGCCTGGGCTGGTTGCCTGTCCTCGGTGCGGGCAGAAGGCCCTGCACCCATTTGTAAGCCCCTCTCAGTGCCCATCTGTCCCAGAAGGCAGAGCCGGGCCCACGGCCCTTTGCCAGGTGGCTGCTCACCCTGACTCACTGGATGACGCCATTGCTTCCTGATGGCACTGCCACTTAATTACTGCAATTAGGCCCTTCTCTGCGGTAGGAGTGATTTCATACCTCTGGGCTACTCTGAAGGGGGGTGTGGAACAAAAGTCCCTAAAGCTGGGCATCTAGGCACCAGTGAATTAAAATACCAGTAGAGACTTTAACAGCCCCCCCCCCATACACCCATACACACACACACACACACCAAGCTCAACCCCTGGGTGTTTTCTTTGTCAAGAAACAGCTATCAGAGTAGGAAATGACCTCCTGCTGCATGGGGTCCCCACCTCCCCCCGAGCAGAGCAGGCAGTATCACCTAGGTGCGTGACCTTGGCCTTAACTCGCCCTCTGTCTCCCGGGGACACTCCTCTCCCAGCTCTGAGTGCTCAGCCTGCCCGTGGGGATTGCATTTCAGCTCCAATTGCAGCTGCCCTCCTGTGTGTGAGAGCTGGGGCACCGCTTTCTCTAAAGCAGATAGAAGAGGTTTGACTGACCCTAGAGTGTTTCTAGCACTCACTCCAGGTCACTTGGTAGTGGCCTTGCTTCCTTTGTAGTTTCCTTTCTGGTGTCCAGCACAGACAGATGGCAGGAGTGTCAGTGGACTGGGGGCTGGGTGCATCCCTCTTGCATGGGGTGCATGTAACCTAGACTGCCCTGTGGAGTGCAGCATTGTACCCTAGTCCCCCCCCACACACACACCCAGATGTGCAGACCTTTCCTCCACATCTTGGGCACACTCATGCCCCAGGGACCCACTGGCATACCTGGTGCTTGTTCCTCAAACCCTGTCTGTGCTGGTCGATATATGCATAATCTCTGAGTAGTGGCTGCTGGTGGAATCGCAGGGAGGTGGGGGCCTATTCCCGCCGTGGTCATTCTCAGAAGGGACTGCAGAGTTGCATGGACAGGTGTCAGGGTCTGTTGGAGCCCCATCATTACAGTGTTTGCTACAAACTGGTCCTGACTTGGTGCCGAGTCTCCCTTCTTCCTTGCACCCCAGCTGCTGGACTCAAGAGTCCCCAGGAAATCTGGGTGATGCAGCCGAGGCAGACAATGCAGGTCTCCTTTGTCTCCCTGTATTTGCGCTCCTGGCTTTCAGAGCTCCTGCCTGTGCCATGTTCGCAGTGGCAGAGGTGGCTAAGTGGACAAACCAGGTAATGATTCCTCTCCTCCCTCTGCCAGGAACTCAAAGTGAAGGGGCCCAAGGACTCCAAGGACAGCCACACGTCAGTCACCATGGAAGGTACTTTGGGGAATGGGCTGGATTATAGTCACCTTTCTTTGTCTGATTTTGTCAACTACGGGGTATGTGAACACAGTGTCCTCCCTGCTTTGTATGTGTGTGTGTGTGTGCGCACATGCGTGCGCGCGCAATTGATGCATCCAGCCTCTCCTCCCCAGGCAGTGGGCCAGCTACAAACGTGCTCCTCCTTAGGATGCCAGCAGGCACTCACTCCCTCCTCCCTCTCCTCCCTCCTCCTGCCTCTCCACGCGCTTCCCGCCCTCCCCCTTGCTGGAGGAGCACTCAGAAGGAAGCGGCTGCTTGATTCTAGAGGCTGTGCAGCCGCCACCGGCAAGGTGGCTGAGTGGCCGTACTGCTGAATTAAGCTGGGAGCTTGGAGCTGGGAGCGATGGCTGGACGCCCCTGCCGCAGGCACAGAGGCTGCCATGGAAATTCTCTTCATCATTCGCTTCTGCTGTAACTGCACCTATGGTAACCCAGGCACCCCTCCAAGGGAGGTGGTGTGCCTTAAACCAGCTGGAGGCTGGCTGGAGCGGGCTTAGATCCTGTGGCTAGCAGGATTTGGGGTTAACAGACGGGAGGCTGGGCAACTGGCTGGACCGATGTGCACTCTCCCCTTAGAACCAGCAGGGGTGGGGGTTTGCTCAAGGCAGGTTGGCTTTGAAATGAAGGGCCAGGCTGGAAGGGTCCATCTCTTCCCCACCCCCTCCCAAAGATCTGAGGATCTGTGGAGAACTGGTGGCTTTGCATATACATGAGAAGCTTTGAGCAACTTCCTGGAGAGAATGACAGGCTGTGCCTATAGACAGGGTAACTGAGGCCAGGGAGAGGGTCATCAGGAGCCAGGCAGAGAGGGGCAGAGGGCCTGGATGCTAGCCATTTGAAGCAAGCAGGCACCAGCCTGGGCTGGAGGGAGAAGTTGAGAGTTTCTTTGTTTCCAGAGAGAGGAGAGCAGACTGAGAAGCCCTGTATTGTGTACACAGTACACAAGCTGGCTCCTCAGGACCTGCTGGGAGAGCAAGGAGCAGCTGGGAGGGGCAGGAAGAAACAGGGTTACTCCCTGGAGGTTTCCTTCCTACCTCCGGACACCTCTGAGCCAAGGTCTCCACACCAAACTTGAAGATTGGGTTTGCGAGGGGGTGTGGCAGGCTGCTGCTTTGTGAAGGTCACACACCCACCCCCCAGTGGAAGGAGCGAGAGCGGCCTCTGTGCAGCTTTCTTAGCTGGGGTGGGAGTCGGGGCATTCATTGGTCCTGGGGTAGGCGTGTGCTGTCAGCCTGGCTGTTGCTCACTGGCCTAGGCAGGGTGGTGTCTGGAAGCTGGCAGGCCTGCTCCGATACGAGTGCCTTAGGGTTGATCTAAGCTGCCTGTGGCAGGGCATGGGGTGGAGGGCAAGGGTTGCCTCTGTGCCAGCTGCTGTGGGCCATGTGTTGTCAGAGCGGCAGGTGGCTGGTTTTAGGACCTTCCTCTTCCCTCCCACCAGGCCTTTTGTCTGTACCCTTTTCTGTCACTGCTTTCCCATCTCCGTGGTAACCTGGGGCTCCTCCTCAAAGGCTGAACTGAGGGGGGTGGTAATTTGCTAGAGGAGAGATGATGGATGAGGTTTCCTGGGCTCTTTCCCAGGGGCCCTGTGCTAGAAAGGCTGCGAGGGACCACTGTCCCCTCACCTTCCTTGGCTGTCCTGTGTCAAAAGCCACTTGGGATGGAGGCAACCTCAGGGGCAGCAGTTGTGGGCAGTGGAGTTGAAGAGAAGGAGCCTGCCTGTCAGGTACCTGCCTGTTGGCCGATTCTGACTGGCTGTAGTCAAGAGCTGGATGTGGGCAGAGAGCAGAGGGTAAATGCTGTGTTTGGACTGGCCTAGGAATAGCTAGGTCTTACCACTGCTTCCCTAAAAGGAAAGGAGAGGTCAACACTCCCCAAAAGGAAACTTAGTTTTATTGATCCAAGGCCCAGAGTTTGGGGTGTCTCTGGTCCCTACAATGCCAGCTTCAGAACAGAGAATGGGGAAAGGAGGAGCTGGCCCTTAAGGAAAGGCCCTCCGTCTTTCCCAGAACTCCCCTATAAGTCACTGACCTTTTATAGAAGCTGCCTCTCCTGAAGAAGTCTGCTCAGTGTTAAGAACATGAGTGAACAAAATTCAAAATCAGCTACCACTTATGAATTTGTGACTGTGAGCAAGTTATATAATGTCTCTGTGCCTCAGTTTCATCATCTATAAAATGGAACTAGTGAAAATCACTTCTTTTTAATCACAGAATACAACGTGCATAGCACCGTTAACTTAATGCTGTGGTCGCAGAGCTCTGTATCATGTCCCAGACACTGCAGGCTCCTATACCATTTTGCTTGGGGACAGAGTATATCCCCAGCAAACTGGAAAACAACCAGCTTGCTCATGGCAGTGGTCCTATAAAAGGTCAGTGACCTATAGGAGAGTTCTTGGAATGATAGCTTTCCCTTAAGGGCCGCTGCAGGTATTATTTGCACAGGTACTGGTCAGGGAAGACTTCCTGGAAGAGGCAGAGAGACAAGTGTGGCAGCTGTCAGATGGCAGGTACCAGGCAGGACGACATAGGAGGAGGGGGACAGTGGGTAAAGTGGGTGCAGCAGGCGGTGGACTGGCCAAGGACAGGATGGTCACTCTGAATCTACAGAGAGAGCAGGCACGCAGAGGCAGGAAAGCCCAAGCCCTGGGGGCTATTCTTCTGGTTCCCTTGTATCCAGAACCCTAGGGCTTCTCCCTGTCCTTTCCTCTCCCCATTTTTCCTTCCAGTTGCCCTCTTCGTATTCTGCCAAGGCTGTGGCTGCAGGACTCAGCCCCCACTCCCATCAGGTGGACTCTTGAGGTGACTGCAGGCGTATTAATAACCCCTCTGAAACCCAACCCGACATTTGTGCAGATCTCTGAGCTTAGTCAGAAACCTCTTCCTCCTGGGACCTGAGAGAGGGCTGGAGGAGCTGACAGTGCAGTGTCAGCTTTCCTGGGGGCTGGGACTCCAGGGCCCACCCTGGCAGATGTCTTTTGACCTTGCACTGCCTGATAGGTCTCTAGGGTTATCCTGGGTGCATTTCCCCTGGAGATGGGCTGAGCCACAGGTGGGTGAGTGCCCTAAATGGCCTCGGAAAGGGCCCCCCATGAGCTGATGACATCTCTACCCTCACTGTCCCACAATATCCCAAACCTGGTCATACCTCTTTTAGCTCCTGTGTCCCATGAGAGTCTCTAAGGATTACTAGATAGAAAAGGGTGTGTTCGCAGAGGGTGTGTTTGCATAAAGCAGTGTTTTCAACCATTGCTATGTATCAGAATCAGCAAAGGAGCTTTTTGAAAATGCTGTTCAGTGGCATAAGTGCCTTCCTGGCAAATTAAGGTACCGGGTTTGATCCTCAGTTAAAAAAAAGAAAAAGGAAAAGGAAAAGAAAGAGAAAAGAAACGCTGCTATCCTGGTTTCACCCTGCAGAGTTTTGGGTTTAGCTAATGGGGTAGGATGGGAGGAGGTGGGGACATCTGTTTCTTTTAAGAGCTCCCCCAGTGATCCTAGTGGGCAGCCAAGCAAAGACTGCAGATAAGACTCTTGGCACACTGCTGAGACCACATCTTCTCCATAGTCAGCAGAGTGTGCCCTGAAGTGTCCGTTTCATAATTCACTGGGTATTTGTATCTAGGGCTTCAGGGGCTCTTTGCTTTGGGGGCTGGCTAAGACATGAGCTCAGAGATCTATTATAATCTGGTCCTATGGGTCTCCCAGGTTGGGTTCTTCTTCTCAAGGCCTCTTACTGTCCTATGGCAGGAAGCCAGAGGTCATGACCCCTTCCACTAGGGAATCCAGGTGCAAGACCAACACTGACCTGCCACATTGGGAGGGGTGGACACAGCTGCTTGCTGGAAAGATGTTTGGAAGGGTTGGGCTGCCAGCTGCTTCCTGCACCTGTCCCTGTTGAATCCCAGCAATCCTCATTTGGTGTCTAGGTCTGGAGGGGTGTGGTACCTGGGATCCCAGCTAAGCTTGCATTTTCCTAGCCCTTCTGGTATGTCCCTCTGCACGGCCTACCTGAATTCCTCCAGGAAGTCTGCGCTCCTCAGGAGGCCAAGTCTTTGAGGGCAGAGACTTTCTGTAGAGATCAGGCCTGCTTCCTGGCCATCCAGCTGTTCCTGTTCTTTCTGGAGGTTGAAGGGAATATAGAAAGAAGCAGATTTTTGTAATAGAGATGAGTGGGCCAAAATGAACCATGCTACTCCCAGCTGATAGTGCTACGTCTTTAACTGAAGGAGTATGGGAACCATAGACATGGCAGAACAGCTGTTCCTAGAAAAATAAATATCTTCTTCCCAATCCCAGAGGCCTGGGTAGAGCGCAGATTGTGCAGGACCATTTTGGGGTATGGCCATCTATAGTGGGATTAGAGGACTGATAGGCAGAGAACTGCTCCGAGGCAGGCCAGGCCAGGGCATGGGCCTCAAAGAAGTCATGTCTGATGGAAGAGGAGTGGAGGCAGATGTGGGGAGGGCCCTGGACAGCCAGCACTCTGCTTTAGTCTGTTCTGCTGCATGGTTTGCTCTGGGAGTAAGAGTAGAGGCACAGGTTGCCTCAGAGCCCTCTTTGGTTTCCTGCAAGTGAGTGTTCACGTGGGGAAACAATGTGGTTTAGGGAATAAAGCTGGTCTTAAGTTGTTCCTTGTGTTTCACCATCCTTCTTCCCTTGCCTTCCTTAACAGCCCTGCTTTACAAGCCCATAGACCGGGTCACTCGGAGCACTCTGGTTCTACATGTGAGTGTCAGGCCTCCTGAATGGCCAGGGAGGGCATAGGAATATGGTGGGAGGGCACTGGAGTCAGTGAAAACAGCCTATCCAGGAAGCCAGACAGAGGGTCCCTGAGCCCTGACTATGCCTGGCTGGCCTGTGGTAACCATGCCAACGGAGCCAGGGCCTAAATATAAATTGGCTACTAAGCTTGATAATCTGGCCAAATGCTCCCTAGGAGGCACTTCCGGCTTGCCCGTCCCTTGCCAGGTGGTCTGTGTGTCCAAGGAGCAGCTGTGGGATGGATTGAGGGATGTGGTTCCCAGCTGCTTCATGCAGTGAGGCTTTGCCTGGCCATCTCCATCAGAGCAAAGAATCATGACTACACCAGGAATAAAGGGGAGCACTGTCTTCACCCTGGCTTCTCTGACCCTAACTTTTAGGTCAGATTTTATAGGCATGCCTAGATTATAGTATGGATCCCTGGATATCCTCCCTCAGAACTCTGTTCTTTAGGAACAAGCACTCCCCACTGTTTCCTCATTGAACCGGCCTCTCCTCCCCCAATCCTTCCTTCCCAGGACCTGCTGAAGCACACACCTGTGGACCACCCAGACTACCCCCTGCTACAGGATGCCCTCCGCATCTCCCAGAACTTCCTGTCCAGCATCAATGAGGACATTGACCCCCGTCGGACTGCAGTCACAACCCCCAAGGGGGAGGTAAGCTTGTGCCCCCACCTCCCATCCAGGCTGAGAAATAGGAGGCTGATCAGATCCCCTGTTCCTGCTCTCCTCACATGAACATCCTGGGCCTCTCCACCCCTCATCCACTGGGGACTGCCAAAGTGAGGTCTGCAGTCCTGGTCACCTGATGACCTATGGCATTTCTGGGCCTAGGTTAAGAGCTCCAAGTCTAATGTCTCATTAATCCTCACAAATAACCCAACATCTTAGTCATTTTCTTGTCACCCAGATGCTATACCTAACGCCCCATCTTAAAGAGAAAAGAGGTTTATTTTGGTTCACAGTTTCAGAAGTTTCAGTCCTTGACACGGTCAGCTGGCTGCAGGCAGAGGTGGCATGGTGGATGGGCCTGGGTGGGGGAAAGCTGCTCATACTGTGGCACCCAAGAAGGCAGAGAGAAGGGAAGCGCCCAGGAGCAGACAGAGGCTTCTGTTATGCTCTTAGTAACCCACCTCTTCCAACCAGACCCCACCTCCCAACGAGTCAGCTCCATGGCCCCTGTGATTTAGCTACCTTCCAAAAGCTCTGCCTATGAGTATGTGGGGACTTAAGGAGAAATTTTTTTTAATCTAAGTCATAATACCCAGGGAAGCAGAAGAATAAACTGAGTGTGGAGAATCCAGTCTGCCATGAGGTCCCTGAGCCCTAAGCATCAGAAGTGGGTTCTGTATCTGGGGCTATCTGGCCACAAGCTACTTATCTCATTGCCCACCCAAGGGAAGCAAGGCCTCGGGTCCCTCGTTCTTGGATGCAAACATGCCCTCTGGCCAGTGTGATGCTCTCAGGGGTCCCTCTGGAGCCTGAGAGAGTAAGAACCCTGAGCTACTTTTGAGCAACCTGCATGGCAGGTGGGCTGAGACTAGCAAGTGAGCCAGACAGCAGCAGGAACCCCTGGCCCCAGAGATAGCTGAAGCCACTCAGCAGTGTCTCCCATGGGCACCTAGATTCGGCACAGAAGCCTCCCTGGGGTCCTTGGTGAAAGGGTGGCTCGGTGAGGAGGAGAAACAGTGTAAAGAACCACAGGAACAGTGACCCTCATGGGTTAGCAATCTGGCCCAGATAGACGGCTTCCTGTCCAATAGATGTAATTAAGTGGCATTTAGGAGAGAAGGCTGACTAGGTTTATGTTCCTTTGTTACATTTACTAGGACCCAGTGTCTCCTGGGAAGAGAAATAATGAGGGACAGGGTCTTGAGTGTGACAAATGGAGCGTGGAGCTGTCTGGGTATGCAGTTCCAGCCCTGGTTTGCAACACCCTAGAAAGTAACCAGTATGTTTTACTCCAGGGATATTTGAAAGCTCTCTAGCAGGCTTAGTGCACCATCATTTTCAGGTTGTTTTAATTGTATCCTTTCAACACGTTCACCCACATATTTCAGCCTATGTAGGTCAGAGGGTAGATAGTGCACACGGGGATGGCTGGGATAAGTAGCGCAGCTCTGAGCAGTCCACTGGCTCAGAGGGTGGCAGGGAGGAAGTCCTGTGTACGGTGAAAGGCTCCTGACCACCCCGAGCCCGTGTGGGAGACGGCCCCAGGACTGCCATAGCCACACTGAGGGAAACCCTGGCGCTCTCATCTGTTAGGGTAGTTGTAGAATGCACTGAGAGGTAGCATGGGCAGAGCTGCATGGACCTGCAGGTCAGGGTTGGGCTGCAATTAGATCAAGTTCTCAGGCTCAGTTGGGAGAGGCTTTGAGAGTGGAAGGTGTTATGGCACAGGGTGGAAAAACCAGGTTATTCTAGAGGAGTCCATCCAGGGTGCCACTGTTGAGAGCGATGGGAAAATGTAAAACTACCATTTGTCGATTACATATTGTGTGCTGGGGTGTTTCATATACACATCTTGATGAATCCTATTTCATGAGCCAGATAAATTCTCTTCTCGTGTAGGCAATAAATCTGAGGTTTGTAAGGATCAGGGAACTTGCCTGTTATCAGAGCCAAGAAATGGCAGAGTCTGGATTCAAATCCAGGATTCCAGAGTCAGTGCCTCTAAGGCAATGCAGCCCCTCCCACCACTGTCCCCACAGTATGGTGACCCCAGTGTAGTCTGAGCAGGCTAGGGGTTGTACCTCCTTCAGACACGGCAGCTGGTGAAGGACGGCTTCTTGGTGGAAATGTCAGAGAGCTCCCGGAAGCTGCGGCACGTCTTCCTCTTCACAGATGTCCTGCTGTGCGCCAAGCTAAAGAAGGCCTCCGCGGGGTGAGTATGGAGGAGGGCTCAGGGTCACTGTGGGAGGACTCAGGCCCTAGTCCTGTGGAGCCTTCTACAACCTGGAGCAATCTGTGTTTCTCTCCTTTAAAAAAGCAGAGTGTGGTGGTACACACCTGTAACCCCCACACTGGGGAAGTTGAAGCAGAAGAATGGCCGAAAGTTCAAGGCCAATCTTTGCTACATAGTGAGTTCAAGGACAACCTGAACTGCATAATGAGACCCTGACTCAAAAAAAAAAAAAAAAAAATAATAATAATAATAATTTTATATTACATAGTAGCTTTAATCTAAAAATAAATCATGCTATTAATTATAAAGAGAAGAGGCCATTACAGAAGAAACAAACCCACCTGCATATAAGCATTAGTTTTTGTTTTGTTTTGTTAATCTGTTTGTTTGTTTATTTTTTTTTTTATTTTTATTTTTTGGCGGAACCAGGGATTGAACTCAGATCCTTGCATTTGCCAGTCAAGC
>NDGM010497640.1:0-12723 GCA_002564305.1 Octomys mimax | reverse complement strand
CTAAAGCACCTACTTGGAACAAGCTTGGCAAAGCACAGGGACCCTGGTTCGATCCCCCAGCACAACATGCCAGCCAGCCACGCCCCCTGGTGAGCTGAGCTGGCCACACACACACACACATACACACACACACTCTAAATAAATGTTTAAAAAAAATTTTTTTAAAGCGGGAAGTCTTTTTACTAACAAAATTAGTAAAAATCTGTCATATGAAAGAATCATTCATGTATCACCAGTTGTTCAAGCCGTCCAGCAGTGACACATGTGAATTGGGACCCTGTCATGAACATGTTAGGATTGCCCTGCCTGCTAGTAAACCCTGAAGAATAAAGAAAAATCAACAGTGGTAAGTATATGTTGTATTACAAAATAAGACAAAAGGTTACGTGTCTGCATACATATGTGTAAGGTTATAATGGATGTTCCTGCTTTTTAAAAAAATGTATTTGATACAGGGTCTCAGTACGTAGCTCGGACTCATAGTGATCCTCTTATTTTCAGCCTCCTCAGTGCTGGGATTACAGGTGTGCGCCACCACACCTGGACTCATCACTGGCTCAGTGTGCCTGAGGCTGGCATGGCCCATGGGACCAGGGATCAAACCCCAGTCCCTGTGCTTGCCTAAGCAGTCACTTAGTCTGCTGCGCTATCTCACCAGCCCTAAGGAGTTCCTGATTTATCAGCAATGAATGTACATCTCAATATAAAATGCTCTGTGACACACAGAAATACACATAAACTATAAAGCATATAAGTTATATGTGCATACGGTGCACATATTGCAATGCACATATGTATGTACATACACGTACATATATTGCACATATATTCACATATAAAAGTGAAGCGCAAGAGCCATACATTTAAGGTATGAAAGCAAGACCTGATGAGTCTGGGCGTGGTGCCACGCACCTGTAACCCAGCACTGGATCACTGAGGTAGGAGGATCTATTCATCATGGTGAGTCTCAGGGTATTGCTTTCCTGTCTCTAGATTGCTTCTCATTTTCAAGTAACCTACATTCTGCAATCATTCTGATGGTAATGAAGTTAGACCCCCAATACCCAACTATCGCCTAGTATGCAGAGTACTAGAAAACTGTATCACACCAATGTTTAGCTAGGTTTCCACCCTGTGCAAAAAGAGTGTGCGCAGTTGCCAAAATTCTGAGTGATCCTTGGCTTGCTTTGATGTTGCATGCAGAGTTGAGTGGGTCTGGGAACTCAGGACCTCAACGTTGCCTTCTGTGCATTTGCCTGATAAGGAGTGTGGCTACGCTTGGGAAATAGCCTCTAAGAAGCACTATCTCATCACAGTAGTTAGCGTTCATCCATCAGGACAGAGGATTCCACTGGGCTTCGCGTCGGTATTCATAGCTCTCTGTTTCTCTGTGCACACGGATACAAGCACACATACACATTGTCGCACGCATGTGTGTAACCCATTATTGCAGTCTAAGTCTGCCTATCCATGAGCCATGAGCCTGTTATTAGCCAGCTACTATACTTGGTGTTTTGTGTGTCAGTCATTTACCAGCATTAAATGTACAACACATTTGAGTAAAATGCTGTGCAAAGTGACAGAAATGCAAAGATTAGTAAAACATGGGTTCTTAACTGACCCATTATCTGATGTCGAGACAAACATGTTAATAATAGAGTATGCAGTAACAGGTACACTAAAATTTGCACAGGGGATTATAAAAGAAATAGTCAAATAATTGTGGCTTTGCTTCCTAAGGGATTTACTCTGTCTATCCCAAGAGAGAGGTGACACTGCCATTCATCCAAATGTTGCACAAGAACCAGGCTCTCCTGCTTCTCCATGTGTAGGGCAAGACTTCCTTTTCCAGAAGCTTCTAGAGCCAACAGGAAGGAAGGGAAGCAGAGGGCAGGGGGCCCTTCTGCGGCTAGGCCAGCTTCTCCCAAGTAGCCTTAGCAGAACCTAAAACACTGGTGTTTTTATTTCGAAATTATAATGATTCCCATGGCCAAGAGTGGTGCACCCTTCTCAGTCAGCCCATTGCCATCTTAAATAAAAAGTTCTAATGCAGGGAAAAGTAGAAGCCAGAAGCTGGGTGGTGAACAGCAGCGTCTGTCACATAAAAGCATGAACAAAAAGCTAAGGCAGCAAAGAGCAGTAGAACAGTTAGCTGTGGAATCTGGGAAGGAACCCTTGGAGGATATTCGATCTAGGGTCTGAAGGGTAAGAGGAGCTGTCCGGCTGGTCATGAGAATTCCGGGCAGGAGCGGCAGTGTGTGGAGGAGGAGGCCCTGGCATTTCCTCTCCTAGTTCAGCCTACTTACGCAGTCTTGGTTATTCTCCTCTCCCCTGTTAATAATAGACCCTAAGGTAATAGGCCAGCTAATTTGTAATTAACAGTCACTCAAGATCAGCAGATTACGGTGTGCAGGGAGTAGTCACCCTGATAGAGTTGTGCTTTTCCACTTCACCAAAATGAGAATATTTTACCTAATGATGAAGTATCCACATTTTAAAAATAATTGAATTAGAATATTTTGTCATCCTGAGCAGGAATTCATACAGAGAAAAGAAAACCATTGTGCCAGGCAAATATTCGTCTTTTAGCCTCTAAAGTTAGGTACCACCCAGCTAGCACTGGCATGGTTTGAGAAGCCCCGGAGCGTGCTAGCTCTGGGGTTGGGCCATCTTCGTCTGAAAGATGCCACCTCTCATGTCGCTGCTCCTGATGGAACTGTTGCTTTGGATCTAGGAAGCTGAAGTGTTCTTTTCTTAAAATTGTTTTGGAATCATAAGAATCTTTAGGATTAGAATGAGATTTTTATGGCTGTCTCCTTTGGCTCTATTCAAGATGTGAGACTCTATTAAAATTTTTCCAGAGAAACAAAGTCTTTTAGGAAACCTGAAATTCCTATAACTTAAGGAGTAACTCCAGCTAGGAAGGACGTGCCCAACAGTATAAATTTCCTTGCCCACTACCCACCTTGCCCTTGCACACAGCTGAGGACCTTAAAGGACTGACTCATTTCTGTTCAATTCCAGGCTAAACAGTAGTGTGGCAAATTCTTTGAATGCTGCTTAAAATAAGATGATTGTGGGCCAGCAAGATAGCTCATCGTACTAAGCACCTGCTTAGGCAAGCACCGGGATTGAGGTTCAATCCCCTGCACCACATGGCAACCTGACCCACCCTCAGGCACGCTGAGCCTGGGACAGAGTGGTGGTGGTGCACACCTGTAATCCCAGTGCTGGGGAGACTGAAAACCCAAGGATCACTAGGAATCCAAGCTGTGTATGGAAATCCTGTACCAAATACCAAATGCATATGATTGTCTGCAGAGGAGTCAGTCCTACTAGAGCAATCTGATAATTTAGTCTTGTGATCTTCAAAATTGTTGCGGACTCTGTTTCCCTTTCTCCCTGGTGAGCTAGTATCTAGGTGGCTCCAAAGGGTGCTGTCCACCTCGCAGCAAGCCTCCCTGCGGCTGCTCACTCCCCTTCCCCATTCCCTCCTTGGCCCTAGCTCTTTCTCACTCAAGTCTTCGTTGGCCTCTCTAACCCAACAGACTCCAAATTTGATGTTCTCAGAAGACCATGTGTCTTCCAGGTTTTATGATCATTGTTTCACTGTTATTTATGCGATTATTTGAATAAAATCTGCTTTCCTCATTGCACTATAAATTCATGGGGGGGGTCCCATCCATGCTTTATAAATTTGCCATGGAACTTCACTCCTAGCACAGTGTCTGGCCTGTGGCAGGGCCTTAGTCAGTGTTGCTTAGCTGATACTTCGAGCATCCACATTGTGTTTGAAACACGAGTAAGCACAGAATGGGTTGGCTCTTGTGTAGGTCTCTGGACAGATAAGAAAGCAAAGAAGCCTTAAGCTGCAATGGTCTTGGCTTAGCACGGAAGAAACTTGGTTGGATTCTGATCTGGCCTCATCGAAGCCCCTGGGCGGGTGGAGGTCACCCTGCTCCGAGGAAGCAAATCCTCCCTCGTTCCCCACACTAGAACTCAGAACCATGCTTTCCCGTTGTCTTGCATTTCAAAAAATGCGTAACAGAGTTGCTGCTTTGGAATATATTTTAAAAGGTATTTTAAAGGAATAGTAAACATTACAACATCTTAAAAATAAAGCACAGAGATAACAAAATACTAAATATGGTAACTATATTTTAAAATATTTGCTTAAATACATGTTAATTGTTACTAGTATATGAGGTACAAAAGAAAAATCAAACCACAAAAAAGGCAAAGTTTTGGAAATCAGAATGAATTAACGGGAATTTCTGGTCATAAGACCCTTCAACTATCAATCTAGTTTTCATTCTGTCAAAAATATTTGAAAATAGAATAAGATCTTTGGTCTTAATTCAGACTAAAACTATAAGATATAAAACCTGGAATAGTTTAGGTTTTTTTAACTCTAAAATTGGAAAGAAAGTAAAACTGAATCACTTCACCCGCCGACTTTGCAGATGGCCATTTTGTCCAGCCCGGACTGAGCTGGACAAATGCTTTTCTAGAAGTGCAGTATTTAGACTAGCTTGTCTAGCTAAGCACCTTGGCAGCCTCCGCTGTAAGGAGGCTCCTCCCCTGACCATCAGAGAAGCTGGCGTTGCGCCCAGCACAGGACAGGGCCAGGCAGGCAGCAAGGTCCTCCGGTTGGTCATTTCTGCCGCAGGCTCTGCCAGGGCAGTTCTGGTCCTCCACACACTCTCCACACACGTTAATCCTCTCTCTGCTAGTCAGTTGTACTTGGCTTTTCTCAGATGAGGTGCTAGATAGCAAAGAAAATGCTCTCATTATTATGTTATTTTGTAAAAATGTATCAAGGCAGTTCACGGAGCAGTGTTCTAGTTGTTTGGAAGGAGGAAAGCAACATGCAAACCCTTACCGTGTGCAGCTTGCGTTCCAAGGACAGACAACACGGGATTAGGCACAGGGTGTTTTCTGCTAGTTACCTCATAGCTGCACTTTCGGTCACTTGTGAGCCCCAGCACTGATGCTGGGACTCCCTTGTGAGCCGAGGCTGTCTTCAGTGCTGGGGGACCTCTCTGCCCTTCCCTCCCCGAGTTCCTGTTCTCTCTCCTACATCCTTTTGGTTTGTGTATTTGAGTTGTGAACATGTCTGCCTTGAGGCTGAATTGTCTGCCCGAGCTTGCTTCCCGTCCTCGTCTAACTCAGCCCTCGCAGGAGCCTGCTGCGTGCCCCTCGGGAGCAAAAGGGGGGGCGTGCGTGGCACTCACTCCGTGGGTCCTGTCTGCACAGGTGCTCAGATGAGTTATGCGTCTCTCTCTCTCGTTAGATTGTTGGCTGCGACCACCAGCTGGGAAGCACCGCTAAGGAGGATAACTGTGGGGTCTGCAACGGAGATGGGTCCACCTGCCGGCTGGTCCGAGGGCAGTATAAGTCCCAGCTCTCTGCAACCAAATGTAAGACACTAAGAGATGGGGCAACCTCTGTGCTCATTGGCTTGTAATCTTCCCCTGGCTTGGCTCTGGCTTCTCCAAGCAATCAAGGAATAATACCTCCATCAAAGCAGAGAGGAGTCTGAAACTGTGGAGCGCTTCACACTGCTGCCTTGTGAGTTCATTTCAGTAGGACACGTCACCAGTTGCGGCCTCCTTCTGAGGCCCAGCGGAAGTGAACTAGACACGCTCTGCAGACAGACACGCATGGTGCTCCCCAACTGGAGGGCAGACTGCATCCAACTCTGGCCTTTGGGCAGTCGGAGGTTCTCAGTGAAATATGGCGGCGGGGAGACTGCAAGGGTGCACACGAACGGACTACCCACTCACTATGTGACTGTGTGTGCTGGGGCTTCCTGAAATAATCTTATTTAATCTTTATAACAGTCTTATGAGCATAGCAGAATTAATTTCTTTGTTATGGATAAGATGCCTGCAACTTAAGGAGATTATAGGACTTGTTCACAATTGCAATGTCATAAAGTAACAGCTGAGATTCAATCCCAGAGTCTGAGTCCCAAGCCGAAGCTGGTAGCTGTCTCTGGATTGTCTTGTAACCTGCTGCCTGCCTCTTGGTAGACCTTCTCGAAGCAGATAGGTAGACCGTGGCAGAGGACCTCCGATGTCCACCACTTAGATCTTATTAGGTAGATGGCATGAATTCCACAATGCCTAAGCCAGCAGCACATCACAGACCAACCCAGATCACCTCGCAGTAGACTGGCCACTGTGATGACTGCTGTTCTAGGCACTACACGCAGAACGATCATCTTTGTGCACAGCACATGTGCTTGTAGAATTATTTTGAAATTTCTGGCCAGTTATCTGCAGATCCTAGTGTTACCCAGGATTTTCAGTAGATCTTTGATTATCCCTTTCCCAGTCTCTTCTGGGTTGGGAAGTGCAAGTGAATACATTTGCTAAGTGTGGTTTTGTTCTCTTGGGGGAAAACAGTTGACATATGGCAGGGTTATGACTTTAAGTGGAGCTGCAGGTCAAAAGGCAAGGCAGTTTTTCAGGCGTGTCCTAGAGAACTCAGCATAGAAGTTGTGGAATGGCGGCTTGCGGCAAGGGTGAGTCTCTGGGGGCCTGGAAAAGACTTGGGACTTTTAAACACGTGAGAAATTGGAAGTGCTAGCTTTGGGAACCATCCACATTCTGACTTCACTGGAGACAGTGATTCTATAAGAATTTAAAAATTAGGACTACTCTGGCAGATAGAACGAAAGAGTGACGTAGACATTGACAAAGTCTGTTCAGGCAAGATTTTTCTTTGCTTATGAGTATTGGAACTTCTTTTATAAGATGAAATTGTAAAGAAGTTGGAAGATAGAAACCAGGAAAAGGAATAATGCTTTTATTTGTTTGTTTGTTTTGTTTTGGCAGTACCAGGGATTAAACTCAGGCCCTTGCACTTGCCAGGGAAGAGCTTATTTACTGAGCCATCTCCCCGGTCCCCATAATTCTTTTAAATACCTGAGACTATTTCAATTACATTTCAAAGTTTGGTTATTTGCAAAGCTACATTTAAAAGATCACTCTTACATTGCAGGACTCTTCAAGGAATGTTGGAAGGATTAAAATATATCTAATTATTTGCCACATAACTGAATCGATCCTAATGATCTGGGAATTGCCATTTGGTACAGAAGTGGATGTCCATGTGAGGTGACAGCTCTGGGCACCACTGAGAACCTGTTTCCTTGGTGGGACCTTGCAGTCTTCTCACATCACGTGCCTCGCTGTTCTCACAGAGGAGCGAGGACACTGCTGCCAGAGGCCTTCCTCTCCCCTGCCTTTAGGGATGAGCAGCCCCTTGCCCAGGCGCGATTCTCAGCACGGGTGGGAAAGCTTTGAAGGACCTGAAGCAGACTGAGAGCTGCGCGTCCTCTTCAAGCCTGCAGATCAGCGTCTCAGTGACAAGTGCTCCGCTCTGTTGGGTTCAGGCCAGCAAACCCTGCAAGATGAATGAGGAGGGGCCTTCTCCGAACGGGAGGGAAACCCACCCTGACTCAACCCCCAGGCCCACTGAGGGGCAACAAAGGCAGAGAGTTGTGCTGGGCACAGATGGCTGTTGCAGGTAGCAAGGTAGGCACGGAGGCAGGGTAACCGCTTGGCCGAATTAAGAACTTCTATAGGATTGTCCCCTTGGGGGCCTCCTTGCCCCCCAGGTCCATCTCTGCGTGGGGTGGCACAGCACCTGTCTTCAAGCCACTCCAGCTCCCTGGAATGAGCCGGCTTCTGCCTCCAGGTCAGCCCAAGCAGAGGCCGACTGTCTGATTCCCTGAGGACCGCCAGGCTCTTCCGGCCAGACCATGGGTGGATTATATAGTGCGCCTCCTGGTGATGGTGCTCAGCGGCAAAATGCGACGGACTCGTTCGCCGCACACTGGCGCTGCCTCACGATGACGTGATTTATGCAGTAGAGCCCAGCACGCGCGCGGCCTCCGACAGTCCACAGCAGCTGCCGAGCCGTCTCCTTCACGGATGCTGCCTCCGCCCCAGGAGAGTCTTCCTTCCTATCCTCGCAGACTGGGAGCAGCCCCCAGGCAGGGGACACGAGGCAGCTGGGGGCCCAGAGCCCCAGCGGGTGCGCCCGGAGCCGTCCTGCGGGCCTGTCTTCTCACGCTGCCGGAGGAAGCCCTGAGCCAGCCACATGCTCGCCTTGCGCCCCCAGCGCCCGGATTCCCCACCTTGAATTCCTTTTCTTTCTAAATTTATATCCAAGGTTTTCCCCTTATATTATCAAGACTCGGGGAAACAAAGAAAAAATGGAAGACTGGGGAAAGATCGTGAGAGAAGGTCCCAGAAGAAAGAGAAGTAGGAGGGGCTTACCAAACCACCTCGTTCTTTGCTGGTGAAAAAAAGAAACCATCTTCGTATGAACACATTATCATTGCCTATTACAAATTCAGACCATGGAAATAGTGCAAACTCAAGCAAAATACAGCAAAACATCCCCACATCCCCCCTTTTCTAAAGAAAATGACTGTCCACTGCTACTGTGCAATTTTTCCATTTTTCCTGGTTACTTCTTCCTGACTTCTCAACCCAATTTTTTTTAAAAAGAAACTAGCTAATGTGACTGTACTTTTGGCTCTTGATAACTAAAGGCTGGTTTCCTCGCGTTTTGCTGATGTGTGCCGTTTTGCGTGTCTCCCATGTATACTCCGAAAATAAGCACACCCAGAGCCAGCCCATTTTCTATCTTAACTGCTGTCTGCAGCTTTGCACATACCTTCTGTATTTCTGTATGATTGCAAACCACTTGGGCATTCTAAAGCTTGTCCTCCCTCTCAGGCATAGCAAGGGCAGAATAAACTAGTTTGTGTCAAGATAGAATCACGCTCCTGCTACCTGAGGTCATACTTCTCGGACAGTTGCTCACACTGATTTATAATGGCCATGGTTAGTGTATTCCTGGACTATCATGCTAGATCAAAGATTTTAGGGCAAAGTGCACTTATAATAAAACACAAGACTCTCTATATTATAATTACAAAATACATATAAGGGATATGCATTTTTAAACATGGGTAATAAATTGCCCACTGTGTTCCTGGATGCTCCAGACTGTACTCTCGATCCTATTGGGGGTGTACATTGATTTAGTGGCGATTACTAACCTGTATCCCTACTATGTGCTGGGGAATTGTTCCAGGTGTTGGAAGGATGGCACACAGCAAAATAAGCCAAGTCCAGTTCGTGCCTGAAGTTCACATGCTGGCGTGAGGGACACACACAGAAACAGATCAACAAAATGTATATGACAGAAGATGACAGAGGACATGGAAAAAGCAATGCAGGGAAGAAGAATAAGATGAGGATGGGTTGCCAGCCAAGAGAGTTCAGAAAGAATTGCAACTTTTAGTAGGTTAGTAAGAAACAGCCTCAATAATGAGAAAGCATTTAGAAGAAATCTGATGGTGGTAAGAGAAGGGCATAATACAGAAGGCAAAAGGAAAGGAATTTCGGGCTGAGGGAGGGGAAAAGGCAAGCAGAGAAACGTACATTCATGCATCTTGCATGAAGGATAAAGATACTACCCTGGCCAAAGTAAAGTTGTGTTTCAATGGGGAATAAGAGGTAATGGAGACAGAGGGCTATGAGTGGGGTGGACAACCACAGGGGTGTTGGAGAGTTTTGCAACAACTCAACTTTGGATGTTGGGTATTTTTGTCCAGCAAATACTCATACTCAACTTTGGATCTGAATCTGGAGGAGAGGAGAAGTCCTGGAGGGCTGGGAGCAGAGGAATGAACTTTCTTGACATGGGGGGGTGGGGGCGGCACTTGGCATTGAGCTCAAGATCTTCAAACTGAGCTACATCTCTGCCTTTTTGAGACAGGGTCTCATTGAGATGTCACTTTGCCCAGGCTGGGTTCAAGCTCGTAGTCTTCCTACCCTGGCCATGTAGGGTGCTGGGACTGTCAGAGTGTGCCACTGTGCCCAGATCTAATGGACCTTTCTAAGGGTACACTCTACGCCGAGAGTGGACCACAGTGGGGACAGCAGCACTGTGGGGAGCTGGGTAGTGGCGATGGTGACTTGGGAAGAAGGAGGAGAAGTGACCCAGATCTGCACACACTGTGTTTCTTTGAATCTAAGACACGGTTGATCGGGAGACACACCATTATCTTATGCACACAAAGAGCAAAATGTCTCCATTGCATCCAGGAATTTATAACGATACTTTTGACCTCTTAGGGCTCTTACATCACATTTTTAAGAGACTTGTCTTAGATTTAGACATTTCAACCACTATTCATGTTTAACAAATAGAATAAATGATAAATTAAACTGCTTCTGAAACTCCAACTCTTCAGTCACTTCTGATTTGATCACTGTTCATCATTAGAAGCCCTGGTAATATAGTACTTACAAGAATAAATGAAAAGAAATTCCTTGATACTGGTTCCTTTCTTTAAAAAAAACAACTTATTGGAGTAAAACTGGTATTTAATCAATAAGATATTTAGCGTATAGTTTGGTATACTTTTTCATATGCATACACTAAAGCAGCCATCACTGTGGCCAAGGTCATAAATGCATCCATTGTCCCAAATCCTTGTAATCCTTTGTCTTAGTCACTTTTCTCTTGATGCTGAGACAAAATACCCAACATCCAAAATTAAGAAGAGAAGGTTTATTTAGCTCACGGTTTGTAGAGGTTTCTGTCCATACTCAGCTGGCTCCAAGGCAGAGCAGCACATGGCAGAGGGCAGCAGCTCACGGTGTGGGAAGACAGAAAGCACCAGAGCAAAAACAGCACAAGCCTCGTCTCCTCCTTTATATTGTGTGCAGGCTCTCAACCCTAGGGTGGGCCCTTTACACCCAAACCATCTCCCTGCCTTCCTCTGCACAGGCTGAGGGTAGCTACAAAGTGAGGGCCCTGGCCCCTGCTGGGAGGAGCTGGAAAGCCTGTAACTGTCTCCTGAGGTAAGGGCATGAGAACAAGAGGGGCAGGTTTAGCGGGCTGTCTTGGAAAAGCCCAGACCCATGACCAGCTGAGGCTTTGGAGGGGGGCAGCCGGACATAAACCACAACATCCTCTGTTCTTCCACCTGTCCTCTGGACCCTGCTGCTGTATAGCTGTCACTACAGGTGAGGTTGCATTTCCTAGAGTTTGATGTAAACAGAATTATTCAGTATGTGCTCTCCTCTGTCTGGCTTCGTTCATATGGCATCGTTGAGATGGTTCAGTAGTTCAGCGGCTCATTCTACTGCTGAGTAGTAACCCCAGTGTATGGGCAGAGCACATTTTTTGCTCCACTCATCTCATGATGGACATTTGAGTTGTTTCCACTTTTGGCTGTTGCGGATAAGCTTGCTATGATCATTCATATGTACCTCTTTGTAGGGATCACATGGCACACTTTCTAGGGATGTACACATCTTTTATTTCATGGGATCACTTCTTGGAAGTAGTACAGCTGGATTATGTGCTAGGAGGACATTTAACACTTTAAGAAATGGCCAGATTGTTTTCCAGAGTGGCTATTTTAAAAATTTCTACCAGCAGTGTATGACAGTTTCCTCGATATTGTCCCAATTTTAATTTTATCCGTTCTAATTGATATGTGGTGATATTTCATCAGTGTTTTAATTTGCATTTTCCCAATCCCTGATGCTGTGGACTCTGTTCATGGTGTGCTAGTCTGCAGCTGCTGCTGTAGCAGGTTGGCACAGACCTGGTGACTTAAAGCAAGACAAATTCAGTATTTTATAGTTCTTAAGAGTCAGCATTGCAAAATGGGCTTTGTTGGAATAAAGGCAAGCCATCAGCAGGACCATGTTCCATTTAGGAGCCTTTGGGAAAATCTGCTTTTCTTCTGTTTTGATTCCCCACTCTGTGAAGGCCATGTGCATCCCTCGGCATGTGCAAAGCCAGCAACACGGCACCGGAAGGCTACTCTCTGAGTCTAAGTTCATTCTTCTGCTTTCCCATTGTATTTCCACATATGTCTGTGATTTTGTTGAGACCACTCAGATAATCAAGGTTTAGCAATCTCAATCCCACCAACAACCTTGACTCCCCTTGTCCAACACAGCATAACACGTTGAGTGGTTCTGTGGATCTCTTCGGCAGGTTGGGGCTGTTTCATTCCATTTACTTGTTCTTTGGCATAGCGTCAGCTCACTGTATGCAGTGCATCTAGCGCATATTCTTTCAGCCAGCACCTTTTTTGCAAAATCACTTAACATTATCTTTTCTACTGAGCTATCTTCCTGGCTCCTAAGTCACTTAACATTATCTTTTACAGAGTGAAAACTTTTCATTTAAATGAAGACCAAATTGCCAATTTTCTCCTTTCATGCATTATGCTTTTAAAGTCATGTCTAAGAACCCCTTGCCTAACTGAAGGTCATAAAAATTTTCTTCTATTTTAAAAATATTTTAGTTTAAAACTTTAGCCTTCAGAGGTGTGATCTACTTGTAGTTCTTTCCTAGAATATATGAGGTCTACATCTAGGTTCATTTTTCATACAATGCTCAATCTGTCCAGCACCATTTGTTGAAAAAACATCTTGTGCCCTGAATTATCTTTAAATATTTTTTAGAACTCCATTGGCCATTTCTGTGCATCTTTTTTCTTTTTTGTGGCTGGTTCAGCCTGCCCTTGGGGCAAGGCTGGTGCAGCATGTGCTGCCCGGGATCAAACCGCAATCCCTGAGCTTGCCTAAACTTGCCTGAGCAGGTGCTTTAGACCACTGAGCTATCTCGCCCGCCTGCATCTTCTTTCTTTCTTTCTTTTTTTTTTTTTTT
>NDGM010497518.1:0-10522 GCA_002564305.1 Octomys mimax | reverse complement strand
TAGAAGTCCCCACCCTATGACTGCATGAGGCTTTGGGGGGACAACTAGACACAAACAATAACACTCAGCTTATCCAGCACTGCACCATGAATCAATCGCAGCATCACACACTCTATAGGGATCCAGCCACCTCTGGAAAGCCCCACCTATGACTACATGAAGCTTTGGGGGGACATCTAGACATAAGCCACAGCACTATTATCATCAACATATATATATATATATATATATATATATATATATATATATGATTTGCTACAGGTTACATGAGACTTTCCTATGCTTGGGGTGAACCCTACTCACTGCTATGTGCTACTAAAAATGTAATTCAGACAGCTGCTTCCATGCAGATTCTGATCATGTGAGTCATTGTTAAAAACTTTGGCTGCCCTGCCTAAAACTTTCAGAGTTCTCCAATCTGTTCCAGAAATGGTCACGGTATTTATAAATTTTTTTCCTCTAGTGGGAAAATAGAAGAATGGGGCCTTTATGTGCAAGTGCTCCCAACTTTTAGCCTCTCTACTTCTTATAGACATTAAGACCTTCTAGAAGGAGGAGACCAGGTCCATTTGAATCATAACCACATCACTGTGATACACATAGGTGTCATGAAACTGAGGATGATCTCCAAGACAATTGTCCTAGGCCCCAAAGAGAGGGGAGGAGTATCCTCATGCTGCTTCCAGGACCCAACCTCTAAGCTACAGACATGGTCACCGGCTAAAAAGGCTCTCCAAAGCCCAAGGGAAAGTGAGAGGAATCCCCTCACTACTTTCTGATGGCCTTCGAATCTCCTACCATTCCTTCCCCTTGGCCAAGAGCAGAGCCAGAAGGTAAGACAGCCTGACAATGGCAGGAGCCAGGGCCCTGTCTTGGCAGCATTCGAGGGGCAAGAACAGATCCGAGGACCACGAACAGTGGGCAGCCAGGCCTTCTCTTTAATTCCTTGAAAAGACCACACTCTTTCTAATATAAGGTATTTACATATTTACATATTTTCCATCCTCTACCCCACTTCTCTCACCCCCACTGTTCTTCAGGTCCCAGTTTCAATAGCACCTCCTCATAGAGGCTGTCCCTGGCTACCCATATGGAGCAGGTGTCCCCTACTATTATTTCTTTAAATCCTTCTATTCTTGTAATTTTTTTGATGACTACACATACCTTTCAATTATCTGTTCAACAACTGGCCATCCAATGACAAGGCAAATCTGCTTTACTTTCCCTTCCAGTTTTAGAATCTAGCACAATGTCTAGTACATAGTAAACTCTGACACTCAAAAATAGCAAATAATTATTGCTATCTTTTGTTAGTAGTAGTTGGATAATCAGATGGGGAATGACAGCCTTTTCTGGGGTGTATGCTTCTATCTGGTGACATTTTCTATTTTTTTCTTCCTAAGACCTTGTAAACACAAAGTGTGGGTCGTATTGCCATGAACAGTTTTTAAGCATTGTCTAAAACACCAAATTTCTGCAAGTTTCAGCAGTCTTTGAACTGTCAAAACAAAAGTGATGTTGGCAAACGTGAAATAAATAGATTCTTTTTACTAAATGAACTCTAACTGAAAAGAGAAAGATACAGAGAAATTTATCGTCTGCAAAATCTGTTTCTATTTCATGCATTCTGGCTTGAATCTTTTCATTTTTATTCCTTTCAACTATGGAATGATACATTTTCTTAGACATTTCTTAAGGTACCTTTATTACTTTTCTTTTGCAATCCATTTTTTTTTTGGTAAAATTCAGTTTCTACTTCTTCCTTTAGTATTTTTCACCCTGCTTTAGGGAGAGTAGAGTAATGCCCTAACTTTTATAGATGAAATAAATCTGGACTTCTCATAAAGAAGGGCCATTCTGTCCTTGGATGCTCTATCCCTGAAGTTTCCAGACTTTCTTAACACCATATTTCCAAACTCACTGGCTGCATTCTTCCCAAACTGAGATGAAGAGAAAAATGCCTGGGATCTTGGAGAGTTAGCAAGGCTTACTGGCTGGGAATGGATTGCTAAGTGTCTGTCTTGGAAGCAATCAGCAGGTATGGAGATGAAGAGCCCGCTTCCAGTTCACTTGTTCCACAATCACCCTATGTTGTCTTTATTCATCAACATTTGTCAAATACCTACTATACCTTAGACACTATGCTAGGACTAGAGACGTAATTAGAATAAGTTGTGATTCCTTTTCTTCAGGAGTTCACTGTGTACTATAGGAACAAATGCTAGTCGCATATATGTAGAGCTTGTTTTGTCAAGTTCTTTAAGAATGGTACACACAGAGCACCACAGGATGACACGGTGGGACCCTGACTCAGTGATGAGCAGGTGTGAGGGAGGGGGATGGTACAGCAGAGGTTTCCTGCAGTAAGCAATGCTTGGGCTGAAAGATGCGTCAGAGTTAGTTGCCTACTGTTCAGAAAATGAAGCATGTTCCAGAAGGAGGAAACAGTACATGCAAAAGCTCATAGCAAAGTGTTATTGGGGAAAAATAAATAGCTTCCTCAGGTGCACATCAGGGCAGAGAGTGGAAGATGAGCTGAAGAAGTAATCAGGAGAATGGATGTTGTCCGATTTTACATCTGGTGAGAATCTGTTCTTTTTCCCTGAGTGCTTCTGAACTAACTCAGATGAAAGGAAATAGATAATAATGGGGAAGAAAAACATTTTGCAGGCAGGCAGCGTGGGTTAAAGCTTGGTCCTGCCACTGAGTTGCCAGGCCTAGAGCAAAGTTAATTGACTTCTCTAAGCCTCAAGCTGCTTCAGCAATAAAAAAAAGAGATGATATCTGCTCGAAAGGGTCATCATAAGGACTAAATAATACAATATGTGTAGTCTCTAGCACATTGCACAATGCCACGTTAAACCTCAGTAACTGTTATAGAATAAATTGCTATAATCAAGAATAACCACAGAACTCCTTGAGTCACATGCTTATGTGAATCTAAACTAGATTCTGGGTTGTCTCTAGTTACCAGCGAGACATTTACCCTGCCTGGACTCGTTTAGATCCTTTTGTTTGGGCTCTTTGGCTCTGTTCCTTGAATCATAATACATACATTTCCCAACTTGGTGTTGTTCAACTGCCCAATAAATGAGCTGTCGGAGTGAATTATTCTGTCTTCAGATTCATATCCGTGTCACTTCTTGCATGCCATAGAGTTTTTGAGCTAAAAGAGGTAATACAGTTTATCCCTGAAATTTGGAAACAGAGCACAAAGTTGAAATAGAAATAAGGGCTAATAAACAAACTGAATATGCATCGGTGGGAGGATGGTTCAGTAAATTGGTATGTCTGTGTGAGACATAGTACCAGCAGCTAAAGGGAATAGGATCCTCCTCTCCGTGTACTAACTCGGCTCTATTGCCAAGATCTCTTGTTAAATGAAAAGGATGGTTAATGAAGATGCTTTCAATGTGATACCATCATTCTTTGTAGAAAAACATGAGAGCATGCAATCTTGTTTGTATTTTATGCTATGACTACATGCATAATGTATAAATGTACAGAAAAACTCCTGGAGAGTACACTCTAAAATGATGGGACTAGGGCCAGCCAAATAGCTCAGCAGAGGCACAGAGGCTAGGGGCTGGATTCCTGGGCCTGCTGTGCCAGCCCTGCCCCCAGGGCGTGCTGAGACTGCAATTGAGACTAGGCGTGGTGGCTCATACCTTGTAATCCCATCTCTTGGGAGGCTGTAAACAGGCGGATCACTAGCGTTCGTCTAGTAGTGAGACCCTGAACATCCTGTAGACTCTTCCCTAAAATACAAAAATAAAAATAAAAAATAAATAAAATGATGGGACTATGAATTAGGACACGGCAAGTTGTGTCAGGGCAGAGAGAAGCAGTATTCCAAAGAGAATGTTGAAATATTTTCCAAATTGGAATATTTTCCTTTTTGGAAATACTTTAATTTTTTACAAGCAATGCTCACCCTGTGAGTGTCATTTAATGTTTGTTTTCCAGAACAGAAGCAAAGAAAAAGAAAAGCCCAGGAAGGTCGACATGTCTCCCATCTGAAACTTTGGTCCATTGATTCTGCGCCAGGGGATGGTGGAGCAAAGGAGATGGGACGTGTGTGTGTGTGTGTGTGTGTGTGTGTCAGGGTGGGGGCATTTCTGACCACAGAGGCCTGCCTCTTACATCCTGTCATCATGTCTCAAATCCCAGGGCTCCAGTGTGGCTGCTTTTGATTTTTACTTGCTCATGAAGAGATTTATGTGAATTTAATTTTCTTCGATCTCTGGCTGCCAAAGGTTTTGGTATTTGTAATTTTTGTAGGGAGTAAGATCAACTATAATCATTTTTTGTTATTTTTAGATGTAGGTTTTCTAGTAGCAGGAAGCCAGAATAATCAGTAGGTTACTAAATCTTGGGCCTTGTTCAGCATACCATTTTATGTCCAGTGAGAATGAGTATACACCTAACACTTCAGACCCTCCTGTAGAAAGTAAGCCAGCATGAAAAATTACACTGTCTACCAACCAAATCCAGAAATTGCAAAATGAATCTTCTCAGAAAACATAATTCTGACTCCTCCTCCCATCTAATTTTTGTTCCTTAAGTCTGAAAATCTTATTAACTGAAATTTGGGGCTTAGTTTTCCTTGTTAATGTAGCAAATTCAAAATGCCCCCCGTAAAATACACAAAGGAGCAGAGTATAGGTCATATCCTTGATAAATTTTACCTGATGTTCTGCCTTGAAATTCCCTTAGCCTGCTAGACAACAGAACATTAAAAACCAATTTTTTTAGCCTAAGTATAGAACCTTAGTCTGGTCCAGTCTCTTAAAATCTCCTTAGGTAATTCAGTCTCTGGTCAGTTAACTGAGGTCAGTGGTAAATGCTTCAGTACTGTCCTGGTGCCTCTTGTAGGCAGTGTGTAGTAATGGAGCATAGATGGGTATGGTTTGGGTAGCAAGATGGGGTATGCAATTCCATCCGGGGATCTTCGTGGCCTCAGATGTGGCAGAGTTACCCTTATCAGGAACTGGGTGTGGTGCTGGTATAAAGGCCTGGCCAGTTTAGCAGATCACCACACCACACTGTTAGGCAATTCTTACTCCTAGCTGTGCTTCAGCATAGCTCTGACTTTTTAGGTTGCATCCCCGTTCAGATTCTTCCTCTATCCAATCCTGCCTCCTCCTCACTTGGTTGTTAGGTTTTGCTTCCTAATGAACAGTTTGTATTCCAAACTCTCAGTCTGCTTTCAAAGAGTTCCACTTGCAACACTCATCTCTTCACTTGCCTTCTGCAGCTGCTTTATGCCCTTTCCATAAATGCTGCAGACCCAGATTTCAGGGCCCAATTTTCCAAAACCACAGTCTCCTTGTGTGCAAAAGAAGTACGATATTAATCCCAATGCCACTGACCTCGAATTCCCATATAGGCTCTTCTAAACACAGCCTTTACCTTCTGTCCAAAGCTTGCTGCTGGAGAGGATGTGGATACGGATCCTGCACTCTCTTCTCTCTTTCTCTTTCTCTTTTATGTTCACAAAATTCCTCATAGCCAGAAGACTGGTCTTTAGCCCTTTTCCATCTCCATCCCGAACATAGGATAAAATCGTATGTTCTGACCTAACTAAGTCTACCTCAAAATACGATAAAGATAGTGGTCAGATACTTGAAATGTTTTTCTCAAAGAGCAGGAATTTCACATGTGCTATCTTGTTGCATATTCAAAAGATCTATTTTTTAATTTTTTTCTTTCTTTTTACGTATTTGCCGTTCACATAGCTTACACTCACCTTGGGGAGTAGTTACATGTACAGATCAGAGCACGTGCCTTAAAAAGAAAAAAAAAAACCTCCTTTCTTTCCACTTCCTCCTCTGTGTTTCCTTTCCCCTCCTCCTCACCCCCTGCCTTTGTTCCCTTGGATGTCTTCCATATTGCAGAAGATCCATCCCTTGTACCTTTTGATCCAACCTTTACCATTTTCTTTGTTTGTACTTCGCCTCACTCAAGGTTGCAGTATTTAAACTTCTGTGTCTGGTTTATTTCACTCAATGTTATATTTTCCAGGTGCACCAATTTTCCTACAAATGTGTTATTAATTATAGCCAAGTAGTATTCCTTAGATAGAGATGCCACATTTTCTTTATCTAATTGTCTGTTCATGAGTACACAGGCTGCTTCCAGGACTTAGCTATCATGAATTGTGCTGCTATAAACACGGGTATCTGTGTATCACTGTGGTGTGATGCCATTAGTTCTTTGGGGGAGATTCCTACAAGGTGGGTAGCTGAGTCATCCAGAACTTCTAATTTCAGCTCTTTGGCAGATCTCCGTACTTATTTTCATAATGGTCTCACTGGTTCATATTCTCACTTGTGATGAAGGCGGATTTCCTTTTCACCACAGCCATACAACATTTGTTGTTTGATTTCTTAATGACTGCCATTCTTCCCAAAATGAGATGGAATCTTAGCGTTGTTTCATTTGCATTTTTCCAACATTAAGCACATTTTCATATATTTGTTTACCATTTGTTTGTCTTTCCTTCTCTGTGAAGTATCTATTGGTTTCTCTTGTCAAGAGGCCTATTTTGAATACCAGAAAGTACGATATTCATGTCTCTTTCTTCACTTCTGTGTGACAACCTTAACTTCTCCCTCTTTTCTCTGAGTCTTCTGTTCCTACACACTCTAGACAACCTTCTATTCTCATGTTAGCCAGGCAGCAACCAACATGCTGTTGCTGTAAATGCATGCTATAGACATATTTCTAGGAAACTCACACATGTCCTTACTGGAGACAACGCGTGCAACGGCACTTCATTCATGGTTTCCCATGTCTTCTCTTTCCAACCCAGGAAACCCAACCCAACAAGTAACAAGAGGAAATATACTACATTTTAGTGCGATCCAATAATGTCAGTCTGACCTGTGGTTTGATCTCTACTATTTCATCCTGAAAGCCTCAGGGGAGTTCTCAGACTTCAAGAGTCCTGATCTTTGTCCTTGGTCCTGAAGGGAGGAGATCAGAAGGTCCACAGGCTTTGTTTTAGCTATGGGGAAAGACAGTATAGCTGCAGTTGTTCCTCCTTGTAAGGAGACGTACCAATACCTATAATGGAGCCTATGTTTTCTACTACATGTTTGTGGGATAAGAATCCCTATCCTGCTCTCTAATGCTAGTTTTCTGCCTATCTCTGGTCTCAGTGTCTCTGCTGACTCTCCTGCCTGCCTTCAGCTTCTGCTAAGCTTCATGGAACCAGGAGCATGGTTCAGTCTTGTTAGCCTAGACCTTCTCACTATCCCATCATGCACTTGTTCCTAAGACACATGGATGTAGTGACTCGCCTAAAACCATACACCTGTGGCCTGCGCACATTATGCCCTAGCAGGGGAAGCTGACCATTAGCCTTGCTGTTTTTGTTGTTTCCTGTCTCCCTGGGTGTTTCTGAAAGTGCTTTCTTGCACCTGTGTTTTGGAGGTATTTTCTAGTCCTCCCAACACCAATGTGAAGAGATAGGTATGGGCACTGATATTGGACTGCATGAATGTCCTAGGTTTTGCTCCTTCCATACCCACTGATCGTTTTTTATTACATTTTTACCCTAGCCAAGAAGAAAGACACAAAATTCACCTAAGTCTCAAAGGGAGACATCTGTATTTCAAACATTTAAACCCAATTCTCTGTATGCAAATAAAGCTAAAATAATTTCTTAGAAAAAAATGGCTTTTGAAATTACTGTCTTACTTCAATCTCTAACAAAAAATCAAGCAAGAATACCCTTATTCTAACAGGTATCTGTCCTTCTCCTAAAGTACTTGAGTCTTCTTTATGGAGTGAGAAGTTTCCAGGTAACAAGATTACAAAGACATGGGGATATGTGGATATAACCGACAAGAAGGTTATAGCTGTGTAGTAATAATAAATTTAATAGCTGTTACCCCTGCTCTAGTGATTGTCATTTGATTTTTAATTTTCATAACAACTCTATGGGAAAAGTGTTAGTACATCCATATGGAAAATAATAAGGCTATTCAACAGGGGCAAACAGCTCACATAAGGTCATGTTATTAATAAGAGATGGTGCCAAAGGCCAAACTCAGGTTTATCTGACTCTGGATCCTTTACTCTACTCGCTGTAATTCCTCCACTGAAAACACTATTGGCTGCAAAACGGAATTCAAGTTACGTAGAACCTTCCTTTGGTGATTTAACTTTCCTGTTCAGTGAGCAAGAGCTGGACACAGTGTTTGAGGACCAGGCTTTGGAAGTAGGCTCTGTCCTCTGCTTCATCTCTGTAAAACAGACATCATAAGGCCTGCAACTCGCAAGCCTGGTGTAAAGTTGGAGCGAATGCGACAGAACGGGCATTCGGCACACAGGAAAGTCTCAGAAGTGTTTTGCAATGTGTGACAGTCATGAATATTTAAGTTGTGTCATATTGTTTCTTTTTTCCTCCCCTTATTTTCTCAAAATTAGCCTCTTCACTGTAGGAAGGAGAACCCTGCTGTGAGTGTTTAGGCAGAGTTGAAGCTTTGAGAATGTCACCCTGTCAGAAACAACATTGATTGTTTCAACCTGTTGTTTCTGCTGTCTGCTGGAAGAAGCAATTGCTTCAGTGAAAGATTTCTGTGAGTTCTTCTTATTATTATCATGATTGTCACTATCGATAATGGTTTACCTGTGTGGAGGCAAGGAGAATGCTGAGAAGAAAGGGCCCTAGGCTCTGCAAGCGCGCAAGCGCACGTCCCAATCTGCTTTCTACCTGATCTTTGAAAAGTAGTTGAGTTACTGTGACCTTCAGTTTTTGTCATTTGTGCTGCAACAGCTGCTGTCTTCAGTGAAACAATGTGCTTCAAATGCCTGCACAGCCTGTTTATGGAAGAGTTCAGAGTTCAGTGAAAGTTCTTTTTCACCTCTGCTTCCTGTTCACCATTTCCAGTTACCTTAGAATGGTAACCATAACTCTGTGTGAGGTGTGTGTGTGTGTGTGTGTGTGTGTGTGTGTTTGTAGGGTGCGCTTTCATTTCTGGAAATCTACTGCACATATAGTGAATAATATGAGTTAAGTTCATTCATGTAAGTCTTAATATTCAGTACATTAGAATGTGGCCATACTTGGAACTGTAGGTGCTACAAATGCAATTTCTTAAAAAAAATTTATAGTAGAGTGGAGGGGGCAATCTGGTGTCATGGTTTGGAGTTTTTGGAAGGGAAACAATATAATAAGGACACATTTTATAATAGCATTTTATAATGAATCACCCAAGAATCATATATAAGAAGTGCAGGAAATCTGTCCACACACATAAACACTAAAGACTTCAGCTATGGGCCTAGATCCTAATATCCTGCATGAGTCCAGCTGAAAACCTAGACCTCATAACAATACCTCTTACAAGTCCAGCTGGAAGCTGAGGGCCCACAACAAAGTCTGATGCAGGTCTGCTTCATGGATCTGTGCTGGAAAGGCCCAAAGAACAGTGCTGAAATCTATGAAGTCTATGCCAGCAGGATGAAAGGGTCTGTGCTATCAGCTGAGGGATCTGAACTGGGGCCAGGAAGCAATGTTCAAGATAAGCACCAGAGCTCCCCCAAAAGTACCACAGCCGTGCTCAGCAACAGGGAGGTCCCGAGCTCCTCCAGCAATGAGGAAAGCCGAGATCGCATCAGGAAAGCCAATGCGACTAGCTTCCCCATGAGGCTGAGCAGTGCACCATCTTCCCCTCCAGAGCCAGGAATTGATTCTCAAGAGGAGGACCCAAGCTTCTCCAAAGTTCCCTGGGAAAGCCAACATGACAAGGTCCTCCAGCAGAGCAGCCCAAGAGAGCTAGCAACTTCTAACAGCTCCAACCTCTTCTCCAAACAGCAGCCGTAGTGGCATTTAGCATCTTCTCCTATTCTGCCTTTTAGGCTGCTGGCAACAACCCTCATGTGGGCCTCCTATACCCAGAACCATGCTGGTTTAATTCAGCTGGGTGTAAGAAGTTGACCACGTTAAGTATCCACCACAATCCACCCCTGGTCAACTTGATAACTATACACATTTCTTAAATTAGTCTTTAGTGGCATATTTGTGAAAAGTTAAGATGTCTTGGTCTATTTAGATTTACATTAATATTACAATTACGTATACACTTTTTTTGCACTCGTTCCTGCACCAAAATAAAAATTTTTAAAGAGTGATCAAAATTTAAGGTTAAAACACATTACTTTGATTAATTAAACTGGTTAAAACATATATAAAGATGACATTAAAAACATTAAAAGAATTATTACAATCACAGTCCCTATTTCCCGTTAGTTTTTACAAAGCATGGCAAGGCTAAAAAACAGAGAGCTCCTGCAATTTAAATACATTCATCTTTAGGCGAACAGCTTCAGTTCATGTTTACATTGTCCTGTTGTTAACAATAACATTGTCCTCTACTTCATCCTTACAATTAAATGTTGTTAGAGTCACTGCTCTGGGCAAATGTTTCATATCACCTTATTGGCTCTTCATTCTTAATTTCAAACATAAATCTGGCCAAAACTCTCAACAGTAACTATGCCACTTTCCCAA
>NDGM010497490.1:0-10621 GCA_002564305.1 Octomys mimax | reverse complement strand
TCGGGAGTATCTACCAATTCCTCTAACCAGGATAGGACTTTGGCTGCAGTGGGGCTGCCCCTTCTTGGACATTTTTGCCTTCTTCACCTTACCCTTTTTACCAGTACCACTGGCAGAAGCCTACTTGGCTTCAGGTTTCTTCTCTTTAGAGTCTCGCTTCTCAGTTTTTTCACCTGCCATTTGCAGAATGGGAAAGAGAAACAAGTCTCCCAAGATATTTTCTTTCTATAATTGGTTGAATTAAAAAAAAAAAAACAACTGCAGTACACAGAGATGGAGGGCACCCAACAACGGAGGGAAATGCTTACGGCACATTGCTCACTTTTTGTTTCGTTTTTGTGGAAGCAGGGATTGAATCCAGCACCTTCACATGGAGCTACACCCCCAGGCCTAAACAGGATCTCTCTAAATTGCCCAGTTGCCCAGGCAGAACTTGAACTTGCCCTCCTCCTGCCTCAGCCTCTCAGAGTTCTGGGGTCACAGATGTGCAGCTACGTTAATGTTTAAACCATCAAGGTTTAAGATAAAGGAGAAAAGATCACACTAGGAGTCAGAAAGAGAGGCTTTTGCTTGGAGCTGGAACTGATCCTGAGTGAATCCAGGCATGTTCTGGGGTCTTATTGCCTTTCCCATAAATGAAGACATTAGGATGGAAGAGATTGGAAGTGTGTGTGTGTGTGTGCATGTGTACATGTATACGTGAATACATGTGTGTGATTCTGTGTGTACGTGCACACACATGTGCACATATTTCTCCACAAGGAGCAGACCCAGGTTTCCCTCTTTGTTCAATCTACCTTACCCAGTCAGATGCTAGAGTTTAGTTTACGAAAGGGGAGGCTTGTGGACGCTGCTCATTGGAGCTGGAGGCTGAGCTTCCTCTTCGACTCCTGTGACCACCATTGGAGCTGCCTCAGCCCGCTGTGAGCACATCGATGGCTTCTGAGCTGTGCCCACTGTAGAGGTGCCTTCAGATCCAGGTGTCACCCGGGACATCCTGTGATGTAAGGACTGGCTGGGGCCATCGGGGAAAACAGTGTCCAGGGCATGGGCTGACGTCTTCCAGGTGGCCCTTTGATGGTCTTGGTTGTGTGTTGCCCATAAATTGGGGTCAGAGGTCCTTTTTGCTGACCTTTAGTTGCACAGAGCTCTGGGCCATGGGAGCCATTAACTCCTGAGTGTATCGATAGTAGCTGGAAATCAGTCTGAGTTGACATGAATTTAATGTAGAACCTAAACCTGAGCAGGTCTGAACTTAAACCTAAGAAGACCTGAAGTGAATCCAGTAGAACTGAAATTAGTCTCTTGTGAGCAAATGTGACAGAATTTAGTCCCTCTTGTCCAAGTCCCTGTAGATCCAAAGGAAAATGGCACATGGCATATGTGGCACGGACCAGGCAATGTCCCTGCCCTTCTGTTTGTTTGTTTTTTTTTAATCCTCCTGTTCTCCGAGTGCCTGCATGAAATTATAGAAATAGACACAAGAGCACAGTCCTCTTGGATCACCGACAGCAGAAGCACCTTTGCTCTGGACACGAGGCTCCAGCTCTAGACCCTCCCTGGTGAAGGGCTCCGTCCTCATCCACTCAGCGTGGCAGCCCGCAGCCTGGAGATGGTGCTCAGCCTCATATATATTCTTATCATTACGAGGATTCCTGTAGGACCCAGACATATTTCATGATGCGACAGCCACTGGGCATCTCGCTATGTGATGCAGGGACCCTGGGGTCTGCAGCAACCACGCAGGACCTGGGAGGAGGATAGTCAGTGCTTACTAAGTGTGTGCCCGAGCAGTCCTGTGCTGCACAGTCATGCACTTCTGCAAGTGAGCGCTGCTGGCTACAAGGGGGGGACTACTCTGACTTCATGTTGAAAAATAAAGGAACTGAAATCTGAGAACTACAGGAATCTGTCCTACACTGCAATTGTGAAGATCTGTGTACTACACACTTATGACAGTTAAGGTCCTGTCAGCCATTCATTCATTGCACACATGTATCGCTCTTACTACAACTAATTCTAGGAGAAAAATATACTCTAACATATGAATAGTTAAAGATTAGTTCAGGATAAAATATGGTAGATACGAGTATACCATTTATAGTGAATCATCAAATACTCCCAAAAACAGTAAGCCCTGAATGACAATCAAGCCTGATACTTTGCCCATTATTCCAGAAAAGGAACTATTTACAAAAGATTATTTTATTTTCTCAATGGAATGCTCAGCAAGTATCAGTGTGATGGCAAGTCTCAGGCCCAGGGCCAGTGATTTGACATATCTGAGTCATTTATTTTGATAATGCCATATTTCCTTCGTAAATAAATCTGTCTTTCCCTGTTTTACACCTATTTTATGGAAATGTATTTGTGCTTGCCAGTGTGACATTACTGTAACAGAAACCTGAGATGATCACTTTATAAAGAAGAAAGGTTTATTTGGCCCACAGATTTACAGGTGCCCACATATATGGTCGGTTGGCTCCACCTCAGCAGGGCAGGGGAGCACAGCAGGCCCAGACCTCTTCCCTTGGTGGGCAGGCCATTAAGGAAGCAGAAGAGGAAGGGATCCTGCTCTCCCTTTCAGCCCAAGGGACCTGAGGACCCCCACTGGGGTCACATTTCATAGGTCCCAGATCTGGGAGGGATCAAGTCTTTAACACATGCCTACAGGACACATGTGAGCCAAATGAAAGCACAGTTTTACAGTTCAGTAGAAGGGTGTCACTGCTGTCACTTCTGCCACATGCACCTGCAGCACAGTGCTCCTGGGAGCTGGCACATGCACATAGGCTGTCTCTTCTCTCTTCCTTCTCCACACCCTGCCCTTCCCCTCCCTGCCCTTGCACGGTGGCAGGAGAGCCATCTGTGAGGGCTCTGTTGTCACCATTTCCCCTCCCCTCCCCTCCTTTTCCTCCCTCCCTCTCCCTCTTGTTCCCTTGTTCATTTGAGAGACAGCTCCCTGCTTCTTCCTTATCCCCTATTTTGTTGCATTGTCATTATCTATCATCCATGAGCTATACAATTAGTGATTTCAGTTATATTATCTATTTTAAAATTATTATAAGTTATATCAGACTAAATTTGTGTTCTAGAAGAACATAAACTATATTAAATGCATCTCATAAAGTACACACTTAGAAAAGAAGGAATACTATCTTGGATATTGAAAATATAATTTGTGTAGAAGCCACATGGCTGTCTTTGCAAATAGTGTATCAGAATCATCTCAGTTCTCTAAGCCTAAATAATCCAAATGCTGTCCCCTCAAGTGGTTGTGGCATGAACTGACATTTGTGCCTCTCCTCTAAAAACTATTAAAAATGTGAATTGCATATTTCTCAAATTAAAAATGCTATATAAGATGGTTCTGCTTTAATTTCTGGTTTTTCTTTCAAGAGAGAAGATGTGGATGAGAGAGGGAAGATGTTGGCTGTGGTTTCCTGCCATCCTGATTGATGCCCGGTTTAGCAGTCCACGTCTCCCCTTGGTGGCAGAGTCCAGCTTAGATGTCATCATCTATGACTTAGATGCATGAACTGACCTCATACAGAAGGGTGCAGTAAAGACCAGCCACACTGCAGGGGTAGCCTGGGCCCAGAGACCCACAACGCAGAGCCCTGGAGTGCAGGCAGCTCCTTCCACCCCCTGGCCCCCGAGTATACTTGTGAGTTGTAGCTTAAATTTTGGTTATGGGATGATGTAGCAACTTTGCACAATCCTATTCTAGTGCTTCCAAAAATAATGACAAACTAAACAGGGCTGGAGATGTAGTTCAGCATGAGGCCTCTAGTTTTAACTCCCTGTATCTCAGAGGAGGGGACTGGAGAGATGTCATTCTGAATGGAAAGTGCATGATTTTTAAAGGAGACACTGCAATAACTCCGAGGGAAGGCAGGACACAGGCACAGGGACATGGTCACTTGCTCACTCACTGGATGGTCCTGTGTGGAGGCTCTTGACTTTTTCCTGAGGTTATCCCATACACCCACACTTTATTTTCTTCCAGGTGACATCGCTGGCATCTAAAACTTAGCTCCTAAGAGCAAACAGGCAGTTCCAGCTCACACATGCGCAGCATGGGGCTGCAGAGTATTTTATCAATCTTTTCAAGGTTTCTGTGCCTGTGTTTCTTATTTCCTAAGCCTGTGGAATTAATGCTCATCCCTTGAGGCTGGTGGTGCTATGGGGGGAATCTCAAGTGACCCCTAAATTCCCATATGTGAAAAACCTGGCTGCCAGCTGGAGGGACACTTGGTAGCTAGACTGTTAGGAGGTGGGCCACAGTGGGAGGAAGCTAGGTCGTTTAGCTGCTTACCCCTCTTGGGGAACTTGGGACTGGGCCTCTTCCTCTCTGTTATGGTTTGTGTCCAGGTGTCCCCCCAAAGCCTTGTGCCATCATGGGGCAGTTTCTAGCATTCATGACTAATTCATGATCCAACACTGGGGTTATGGGTGTGAGCGCTACACCTGCCCTGGGGCGAATAGCCTGGATGCAATATAAGGAAGGGAGAGGGGTCTGCTGGCTACCACAGTTGCTGCCCTCCCTTTGCTCTTTGCTGTCTTCCTCCATCATTAACTGCTGCCCTCTGCCTTGGAGCCAGCTGCGTAGGGACTGAAACCTCCACTAACTGTGAGCTGAATAAAGCTTTCCTTCCTTTATTTTGGGCGTTGGATATTTTGTCCCAGCAACAAGAGAAAAGTAACTAAGACACTTTCCTTTGTGCTTCCTGGGTTTCACGAGGTGGGCAGTGTCCCTTCACCATTTGCTCCCCACTGCTGTGTGCTGCTTGGCATGGGGCCAAAAGCAGTCCCGCCAGGCACGTGGACCGAGCCTTCCACAACCGTGAACCCAAGCAGACCTTTGCCCTGCACAGCTGGTGGTCTTAACAGATTCTGTCAAAGTGACAGCAGTGTGGCTCGCACGGCTGCTTCCTAGTGGTGGAAGCTCTAAATTCCTGGTGGTGAGATAATTACTGACATTGGCACAAACTCCACCACCACCATTTTCACCATCACCCTCACTGCCACAATTTGTCTCATCATCACCTCCACCGTCACCATAGCTTACTTGTTAATGAGTGATGGATTTTGCTCCTGCGACCCAAGACTTCTTTCCCATCTTGACTGGCTGGGTGACCTGTAGCTGTTTCTTGCTTTAGTGTCCTTGTGTGTGGAGTAGGTCAACTACAATACCAAGCTAAGGTATTGTGAGTATTTAAAGAGCTGCTAGACACAGAGTGTGGAGAAGAGCCTTCCCAGGGAGTGCACTCTGTAAGGGTCAGCTGTTGGTATTGTTCCACCTTTCCATCATGTGCCTGCATATAATATCCTTATTTTTTAGCACATGGTAATTTGCAAAATACTAAATTTTAGGTTATATGGCAAGAGACAAATGAAAAACATAGGCAAAAGATAGACAAAGCATAGTACAGCACAGCCTACATTTTAAACTGAAGCTGTCTCTTTCCAAGTTCTAAGTATGCAGAGGCAGACAGGGTGCTGGGGTCTGTGGGAATCAGGGAGGACCCCAAGCACACATGCTGTGCTTCCACCTCCACCGAGGGCAAGCTGAGGAACCAGAGCTGACCAGCCTCACTCCCCACAGAGACCAGTGAGGCGTTCCCATGGAGAGTTCTTATTAAATATGACCTGAGCAAATGTGCTTCTTCAGCTAAACTTCAGATGGATAAATGGACACAGACACGCAAGGGATTAAGAGCAGCAAGAAGAGGATAAAGTGCCTAAGGGAAGAATGGGCTTCTAATTCTGTGTTGCAGTTGGAGTTTTGCATGGAGAGCTCCACAATACAGGATGTTTGATTATTTTGTACTATCAGCAGGCAAGAGAAGGCACTTCCAGGGCCCGTCATCGAGATGTTCCTCAGGACAGGCACACGGAGCCAGGAGAACCTTCCCACTGTCTGCTGAGGTTACTGGGCTGGAACTGAACCAGCTGCTGCCATACAAGAGTAGATAGAAATCTGGCTGCTGTTGTCTGAACTGTCCCTCCAGGGGTCAAGGTTTAGAAACGTGGTCCCCAGTGCAGTGTGTCAAGAGGGAGCCTGTGGCTGTGGAGTGGGAGTGGGGGAGACAGTGGGCTGATCCTCATGGTGGGTAAGCTGCTCCCTCCCCAGGAGTAAAGGGAGCCTGAAAGCAAGCGCTTTCTAGACCAAGCCCGTGCCTGTGTCCCAGCTACCATCCGCATGCTGTGTGCCAGCCCTTGCCAGGCCCAGAGCCCGATCCTTACTCGCTGCCTCCAGAGCAGCAAGCTGCCTGATGCTGTGTGCTTCTTACGCTCCCCATTCTGCTGTTTAGTTACAGCAACCAAAAAGGCACTAAGATGCTGGCCAAACCCGGACCTAGAATGAGAGAATGCATAGCTCGGCTGTGTAAGCACCTGCCTGGCAAGTGCAAGGACCAGGGATCGATCCCTGGTACCACATACCCTGTCAGCCCCACACTGAGCTGGCCACATAAACTGGGCATGGTGGTGCACGCCTATAATCCCAGCGCTGGAGTGGCTGAGAGAGGAGGATGGCTACAAGTCCAAGCTCTGTAGCTGTACCAAACAAATAATAGAAAAAATGTGGAAAGAAAAAAAAGGAAGAAGAAATAGAGAATGTGGAGTGTAGCAGCAGAAATGCATTCAACTCTGGACTTATAAATCACTTTCTAAACAAACATGAGGTCTCTCAGGCCAGCCTCCCCCCTTTAAGAAGGGGAAACGGAAGTACTGAAGAACGGGTTGGTGGGATGTCTGAGAACGGAAGCTTGTAACTCAAACACACGGTGGGTGGCGCCACCTTCCTATACGCCGCGGGGAGTACAAAGCCCCTCTCCACGAAGGAAAACCTCTGTAGACATGAGACAGACACCTGCGGCCGCAAAGACGAGAGAAGCATTTAAACAGGCACACCAGTGGGACGTGCACACTGCCGTGTGGGCCTGCACAGGGCTGCTCGCTGCAGAACGGCCCTCTTGCACTAAGAATTAAGTCTCCTCAAACAAAATCAAGCTGATGTGGAGAAGGAACACTACCACCTAGAATCCTAGAAAACCCAAGTCAGCAATGGTATGGGTACAAACTGTTGTGAGGCCAGAATTTTGAACTGAAATATCAGTATGTATCTAAAGGTTAGTGGCTGTATAATATAGATTTCAATTAAAGACATGAATATTATGCAAATATGCAAAGCATGGTGTGACATAAGGGTAACTAACTACAAGTCTCCAATCCAAAGTACGAAACTCTATGAAATCAGCAACTTTGTAAGTGTGGACAAGACACAGTGGAAAATTCCAATCCTGACCTCATGTGACAGGTCACTGTCCAAACACAGACACACTAAAAACATTTCCTAAAATTATAGGCTGTGTGTATGAGACGCGTAGGAAACAGAGGAAAGCTGTGTTCCGACCAGCGTCCCTTCCTTCACTCACTATGTTCACGCAAACATCACGTCTGAACAATCGGAAACGGGAGGCACCACTGCTCTCCGCCTTTCGGGTAACAGTTCCCGAAGCTGCGGTGTCTAAGAGTGCAGCCATTCCCGGGTCCCAGACGGAGACCCAGCCTGTGCTGCCTCAGGCTAGGGGCTGGGCAGTAGCCCGCCTCCTAGAGAGAGCGCTGGCGCCACGCTGCGGCCCAGGGCCGCGCTGCGGCTCACAGGCTCTTCACCTCTGCATCTCAGAGAATTGCTGCACCCGGTTTGCTGGGGCACAGCCTTCTGGGGTTCCGCAGCCACAGTTCTCCCTGCGCTCCCCGATCAGCGCTGCAGGAGACACGAAGGTCGCCTTGGCGTCCCTGAAGATTTCCAGGGCAATGGGAGAATTTAAAACTAGGCTTGTGTTAGGAGACCACAGAGGTACGCTCTGCATAGGGCCTCCTCTTGCACCAGCTCAGCCTTGCCTTCCTCGCACCCAGAAAGAATTCCACAATGTTCTGTGAATGTTAAGGGTGCCAGAGATATGCAGCACCCTGTGTGTGGCCCTGTGACTTGGGAGGGACGCCTCTCATTCCTCTAGAAGCGCCCGTGTTCTGGGAGGTCACCATTGCTCCAGGGGCTTGACGGGCTCCAGCCAGCCCTTCAGGGCCTGGTCTGAGTCCAGTCATAAACTAGGTAATTATTATTTCTGAAAATATTTAGAAGTTCTGTAATGCAATTGGATTCTCACAGCTCTTGCTTAGCTGGGGAAAAATAAAGCTGTGAAATCCCAAAATAGGAGCCAGGGATCAGTAGACGGAAACATTTCATGTGATGCTAGGAAAGGTTCCTTTTGGCCCCATCCCAGAGCCAAATGAGTGAGAAAGGCCCGCAGCCCGGGTCTGAAGGCAGGAGGGCGCCGAGCTGAGGCCAAATCCCACCTTCACTCAGCCAGCTAGCGAATGCTTCATGGGACTTGTGTTCCAGGCACCATGATGGGCATTAAGTGTAAAAGTGTGAGTCAAGCAGTTCAACAGCCTTGTCACTTTCACAGAGCCTTGTAATGGGAGAAAGGTAGGAGGGTCAGGTGCTGTGAAGATGTTTGCCGAGACCTGTCCACAGGGACTGCTGTTTAGGAAGGCAGGTGCCGGGTCGCCCTTCCTGGACTCGGCTGCCTGTGTGTAGACACCTCCCCCCAGGAGCAGGGCCATGCTGTAGCACAAAGATAGGATGCGCAAAGGCCCTGAGGCAGGCAGGCGTCTGGAACAGGGCAGAGTTCACAGGAGGTGGGATAGAAGCTTGGGTCCAGAGGGGGAAAGGCCAAGGCTGAGCCACTGTGGGATTTTGGTCTTTCCAAATGGCCCAGAGGAATCACCAAGAGATTTTAAATTGGGGCAGGATATGACTCCAGCCTCAGTTCTCACATGGGTAGAGGAATGGGTAGCATTCTCACCTCTAGGGACTGAGCTGATTGTAGTGCTGCTCGTTGATGAAATGGCCCTACAAAGTCAACACCAGCAGAGGGGTGGCAGTGGTGGCTTCCTGTCACTGTGACTCAGCTACACAAAGTATGAGGGGCAAAGACTTACTCTGCTCAGAGTTGTCCTGGGTTACTTGGGCCACCATGGAAGCAGGTAACAGGAGAGTGCCACCTTCAAGTGGCCAGGAATGGAGAGGGGTGTGGGTTTGGCCACATCTTTCGGCACTTCCTCTTACTTGGCCTGCCCTCTAGAGATCGTGCCCCATGCCCAGAGCCTCACCACTGGGGACCTAGCCTTGGATACACTGGCCTTCAGGAGATGCTTCCGATTCAAAAATGATTACTTTTAAAGCTAAATCTTTCCCTTTTTATCTGCAGGGACAAAAAGGGCACTTAGGGCCATGGAAAAAAAAGTCAGTAAAGTTTAATGGCCTTAGCATGGGTTTGTATGGCACATGTGGAAGGCACAGTCACTGAAGGCCACTGTGACAGCGATGGTTAACAAAACAAGGACCTTGCCCGCCTGTGGCTTCTACCCAGAGCTCCCCAGGGAAGAAGGAAGCACAACAGGCACACACTTTTGATTAAAAAAAATTCCCTGGGAAAAAGGATGGAGCTCTCAGGTTTGGACGGACCAGACAATTTGGTCTGATTATGTGTCAGGAGGGACACCCCGACACCTTGTGAAATCCTCTTCGGTGTCTCTGAGAATCCTCCTCCCCTTACGCTCAAAGAGGATGGCTGCTTTTTTTCCTTCCCTTTAGGTGCAGGTTTTTCTTCTTGTTAAAACTCCGACAAACTCTGCAGGGAGAAGGGGGTTGCTGAGTGTGCACCTAGCAAGGCCCTAAAACGGCAAGCGAAGAGAAGGTTTTATTTTGGTACCGAAGGGGACATGGTGGCTGTGGATTGAACGGCAGCGCTTCTGCTTGGGGTTCCTTCCAGGGACTGGTGATAAGATTGTGGCCCTTGAAGCTTAAAGCGCCCTGGGAGAGCAGAGCAGAGAGGCTGCGGAGGAGGAAGCGCCTGGGAACTGGCGCTGGAAGATAAAGCGCTTCTAGATGGGGGGACTCGCAGGCCTGTCTTTCGCTTCCAAACCACAGCTGTCCTGTAATTAGCGGAGCCTGTCCATCTGCCAGGCAAATCACCGGCTTCCCATGAAACGATTATATTTCGGATGGCTTGGACACGGGCACCTCTAACCCTCGGAGCTGAGAAGTTCTTTCCTCACTCTCCGCGGGCCTCGCACAGTGAGCCAACCCCGTCCGCGATGGGGGTGAAAGGGTTCAGTGGGGCACGCATGGGAACGCTGGCTTCTGCCACTGGCGTGGTGGGGTGCGGAATGGGTTCCCTGTGTTCCCTGTGCTGAGACTTCCAGGGACACAAAACGAAGCTTTTACAAGTTTCCGTGCTCCCGGAGCGCTGGCTGCTGCTCGGGGACTGGCCTGAGGTCATCCACAGGCTTCTCTGCCCACCAGCCTCCCTGCTGCGCGGAGCTCACGACGCGTGGGTCGCCGTGTCCCTGCGCTGGACGCGCGCCCGCTGGGCCTCCGGGGCGGGGACAGGCTGCCCACACACGGCTCGGCAGCGCCACCCGCGGGTCTCGGGCCGGGAGGGGCACGTGGTCCCGGCGGCGTCGCCGCGGGGCGCAGCAGGTGCGCCGTGGCGCCTGTGCTAGCGGCCCGCCCGGTCCCGCCCCGTCCCGCCCCCACCCGGGC
>NDGM010497246.1:0-11845 GCA_002564305.1 Octomys mimax | reverse complement strand
TGAAACTGTCTAATTGCTATTTGTTTATCAATAAAATTCTGAAAAAAAAATAAAAAAAAAATTCCCCTCCTGTTGTTAATCCAGTATGCTGTAGCAAGGCTGTGAGTGAATTTGTGTGCAGCTATTAGCCTGTGCCGTTCCTCTGACAGATGCCTAGCGGGAAGACAATTACATAGTGCTATCACTTTCTGCCAGGGATGACAAAAAATGCTGCATTTGTGCGTGGAGATTTGGTTCCATTCCAGCCCTCTCCTATTCTATATGTCAAGCCAACTCAGTGAAACTTGAGAAGGTTGGGCTCGAGCTTTTCCATTTGATCCTCTGACTGGGCCCTTGTCACAGATTGAAGGTCAAGGTGACCACAGTTGCGCTGATGCAGGAGCCTAGGAAAGCGCCACCCCTGGTGGGAGTCTGGGAAGGTGGGCAGTGGCCGTGTTTTTGTAACCTAGCAGTTCAATTCAAACTGTATTTGAACCTTTCAGAGTAAAGATATTTCTGTCAATTCAAGACCAGGCTATTTTGAGGATTCTCTTCCCTGTGAATTATAAATAGGCTGTGATACTGTGGGAAGAGGTTTGAGTGTCCTACCCTATTCTCTGTTGAGCCTGGTTTAAGTCTGCATGAGAATAGATGATAGGCAGTTGCTTTAATTAAAAGGTTAACGTGCACCTGCCTGCTCTGTGCAAGAGACGGGATGTGATAGGCCTGACTGTTTTAGAGATGCCATTTTTGATCCTGAGTTTGAAACTAGAGTGGAACATTAGGGCTGGGGTTATAGCTCAGGGTCCCAGCGCCTGTCTGGCGAGTTCGAGGTCCTGAGTTTGATTCCTGGTACATAAAGAAATGGGATGGGGGGTGGGGCCAGGAGGATGAGGCTCAGCTCTTGCCTTGCATGCACAAGGCCCTGGCTTCAATCCCCAGTACCACTAAAAAAAAAAAAAAAAAAAAAAAAAAAGGAATGACAAGTTGAGAATTTCCATTGGTAGCTCCCAGCACCTTGCTGGCTGGCAGGCTCCTGTGAGACAGCATGCCGAGAGGGAGTGAGAGTTCTGCTTAAGGTAGGCTGCTCCTCTTGTTCTTTGAACTTTAGCAGAGATGGCAAGACAGGGGCCCGCCTCACACCTGCTCCACTGCCTCTTGCAGTGGCCCCGCGAGAACCAGGCCTCCAAGTGATTTGGCCAACTCAGCGTTCACTAGCGCGGTTTGCTGCTGTGTAGGTGATGCCAGATGAAGTTTCATTTTCACTTTTGTCCTTGTTTCAGTGGGAATTTTGGTAGTTAACTGAGAAAATTTGGTCTTTTGCTCTTCATTGTCTTCCATCCCCTGGGACAGCACTTGGTACAGTAGTAGGGAATCACAGACACTTGTTGGAGAAAGTAAGTGACTTGGGCCTCAGCAGTGTTTCCAGACAGCTGAACTGTGTAGGTGACGAGAGCAGCACAGGTCGGGAGCCACGGTCGCCACACTAAATTACATCAGTGGGGTGGGGTTGTTATGGTTTGGTAGGGCAGAGGCCACCAGGCAATTAAAAAGGCCCTGAAGCTGGAACCGTCATCACGCTGTGTTCTGATCTTTTTTACTAGGCATTAACTTCAAGGCCTTCCCTGTGCTCAGGGTGGTGATAGTTCCTTAGAGAGCAGGACTGGAGAGTAAGACCTAGCCCCGGATGCAGAGAGCAGGGTTGTGCAAAGCACTGCGGTGAACCCAGCCGAAACTCAGTGCAGTTCCTGTTTCTGGGGATTGAATTGGAGAGCCGAGAGTTCTATGGTAATCAAAGCAAAATACACTGATGGCCCCAAATGAGCTGCTGGTAGGTGAATATCATAGAAATACTGAGTGCACCTCCAAAAAGTTTCAGTTTAAACCATTTTGACCACACACCTTCCTGTCATCAGTGAGGACAATGTTTTTGGTAGAAATTCTGCAATTCTAAAATACTGCACCTACTTTGTCTTGCTATTCCTCTGCCATGTTTTGCTTTTGATTGGCTGTCCTTATTTTGTCACTTAGATCCGGAATTATACTGAGTGCACCTGCGTCCAGAGCCGTCAAGTGATCACCCCGCCTACTGTGGGCCAGCGCGGCCAGCTCCGCGTGGTTATAGTGAAAACGTATCTCAATGAGAATGGCTATGCTGTGTCGGGGAAGTGCAGACGGACCTGCAATACACTCATCCCCTTCTTAGTGTTCCTGTTCATTGTCACCTTCATCACGGCGTGTGCCCAGCCATCAGCCATCATAGTCACACTCAGGTGGGATCCGCAGGCACTTCTGGGAGGTGATGGTACCAGCAGCTTGAGGAAGGGAAGGGAGGACTGTAACATTTCCTGTTCTGGAATGTTCTTTGGTTGGGTCTGGTCCAGTTGTTTAGTGAAGCATCATTTAGGTCTTTGCTCTTCCTGAAGTCTCTGCTCTCCAAGGTTGGACTTCAGGAGGTAGAAACCATCTCTGTGTGAGCTCTGAGAAGAAGACCTCAGAGGAAGGCAGGAAGTAATTTGGCAAAGTTGCTAAATCATGCACACCTAGAAGCGGCTATTGCCAACCTTGCAGGCAGTGCCTCCCTTCTGGATCCGTGATCATTTATGCTGGGCCTGCATTTCATAATGCTGAGTTCATTCATTTTACTCCCATCTGAAATTTTGGAGTTGGATCAAGGAAAGTGTAGACTCAAAAATGTGGTTCTTTTTAGACTTAGTCTGTGCTTTCTTGGCTGTATTATATTATCCTTTTTTTTTTTAATTAGAGAACACAGCAGCTACTTTTGTTCTATTAAAAATGTTGATGGTGTGACATTCAGATCATTGTGCTGGGGTTTGCAGTAAAGGTTTCAAGAGCAGAGGCAGGGAGGGGCAGAGGTGAAACAGGGTCACGTACTGTGGCCCTCAGGGAAAAGGGTCCATGCAGCCACGGTGGGGAAGGGAGTCAGCCCTCCTTTCTCGTGGCAGCGGGTTGTCCTGGCCTCTGTCCTACTGGATGCTAAGGTGGACATTTCCAGCATAGCTGCTCCTTGGTAGTTCATAAAGGACAGGAAGAATATGCTGGTTTTTTTTTTTTTTTTGCCACATTTGTCCATCAGCAGCTATTTGTGGATTGATAGTCATGTGTATAGAGCTGGGGAAAATTCCTAAGAAACATAAAGGATTCAGGGACAAGAGGATGAGGGTGCTGGTGTCTGGAAACCTTTTCCCTTATATACCTAAAGCCCTGGGATAAGGTGTGTCATTATTTTGTCTTGGATGGTGTGTCAGTGTGTAGCAAGTCCCTGGGTTCAAGTGATCCTCCCCCTCAGCTTCCTGAGCAGCCGGCTCTACGGCGGCGCATGCTGCTGTGCCCTGCATGCCACTTAAAAAGCTGTGTGGACAGTAAGAAATGTACTCCCTTGATGACTTACTGCCTTGCACTTTAGCCTTATGAGAGGCGCTAGATAATCCACAAAGGGCCACCCATTTTCCAGTGTTCAAACATAGCAACTGGCCAGCTGGCTTTTAATGCCCGACCTCAGAAAAGGAGTCCCATAATCTCTGCTACTCTCAAAATCAGTAGGCTCTAGTCTTTCTGCCATATGGGAATTACTTTGGGCATGAATTTTAGGAAAAGGAAAAAATGTGGCTTGGAGGAGTTCACTCTTTCTCTGACTTTTGACTTGGTTTTTTGGTACAGTTTTGGGATATATTCTTTGTTTTTATTTTTATTCATCCTAAGGGGTGGGGGGGGGATTGTGGGAGTGAGTTCCATGGGCACATCCAACATTGAGGAAAGTGTAGGCAAACAGAGGTAGAAGATACAGTTTTTAAGATAGTTATGAATTATTTAAAAAATAAAAAAAGCCTTTTCGGTCAAGAGCCTTTGACCTTCCACTAGTATTTACATGGAAGTAATTAGAATTCATTGAATTGTTTTAGTGTCTTCACTGAGGAGCTCTCAGTTTGGTATTTAGCCATCCCCCACCTTGCGTGGCTGGTGCCAGCAAATTCTAGTGATGTGAGTCTTCCGGCGCCTGAAGCAAACCTGATTTGGCACCTGTTCTCTTGAGGCTGCTGTAAAGTGAAAACCTGTGTTTTTCCCCCACTGTAGGTCTGTGGCAGATGAAGAGAGACCTTTTGCACTGGGGATGCAGTTTGTCTTGCTGCGAACACTTGGTAGGTCCCTGAGTTTCCAAGCGTGCCTCTTAGCTCTTCCTCTTGCAAGTGAGGAAAATGCTCATTGTCTTTTAAAAATGTCAGTCAAGTCACGGCTACCCTTCATGGCTATGAATTTATAGGTTTGGGGTAAGAGCACACTTCCCTATTTTCAGATTTGTGCTAAAAACTGACAAGTTACTTTGATGAAACAGAGAAACAAAACCGACTTTGGGTTGGTTTCTTTTTGCCTGTGAACGTGAACTTGGGCCGCATTCTCTAGAAAGTTTTGTATAATATGACGCCAAGAAATTCGTACTGGGTTTGTCCTTCTGGCATTTTGGTCCCATTATGGCTTCTTAACATGAAAGGAAAGTGGATACACATTTTATTTGTAAAAATGTCAGTTTCTTATTTTTTTATAGTAATTTCACTGGACTGAGCAAAGAGTACACACAATAAACTCCACACTGTCAGTGTTTCTAATTCTATCTAATAGATGGCTTGTTTCTCTACTACTATTTTAAATGTGTGCTGGTTAAAGCAAATCCTGACACATGTAGCTGAAAAATAGAGTATTATTTTCAAGGAAAGAAATTGATGCCCCAAAGGAATGGGTAGATAGGAGAAGAAAAGAATAATTCCTTCTCTTTGGCTCTGCCTCTTTCTGCTGCCTTGGAGTAGGTGACTTGGTAGGAGTTTGGGGGGAACTGGAAGCCGGCAGCGGGATGCTACAGCTCCAGGAGTCAAGACGGAGAGAGGCCAGCTGTGTATTCCTTAATTTAACCTTACCATAATTTCTACTGAATGTGAAATGTGTGGTTAGGCTAACAAGCTGATTTCATTTCCTCAAAAGTTCAAAGCAAAAGAGTTCTTATTAGTTATCTAACTTTAAATTTCAGTTGTAGTGATAGTTTTCATTTTCACAAAACACATTTTATTGTGAAATGCATCCTGGCTTTCTGGTCTGTTAACCTTCCCATCCTCTGCCCTTCATTCCCCTTCTCTTTTCTTCTTTCCTCCCTCCTCTCTTGCCTTCTGTCCATCACTTCCTCTGAGCACTTGCTGAGCATCCGTGGGCTCTCCTGACAGGTCATGAGGCTGCACTGGGAGTTATAAGGTGTCAAGTTGGCAAACAGATTAAGTAAATACTTCATTTAGTTAATAGAGTGGAGACATACACCAATACCACAGAACCGAGGGCTTCTGCCTGAGAGGACTTTAAAGGAGGTTGTGTTATTTGCAGGTGAGGCCATGGGTGCACCTCAGCTAGGGGAGTAGCCTGCAATGCAGCATCCTCATCGGGCAGACTTTCTTCTGGTGTTAAACAGTGTCCCTAGCATGGCCCAGACAACAAAGCTGCTGCAATGTCATGACCTTCAAAGATGAATTTTATGTCATAATTACTCCACAGCCCAGAGACCTTTGTGAACTTGCCTTTTGATGTGGTATCCGACTTCAGGGAGACAGCACCCTCCTGCTGCTCTTCCTGCACCCTGACTGGGACTCAGCCCACTAAAACTAGGTGTCACTGAGCGGAGACAGGCAATAAAGGGCTGGTGTATAGCTCCTCAAGTATGCAAGCGCAAAATCTATTTTTAAGTTTTAAGGGATTCTCTAATGGCATTTTTGGCAGTAGACATTTTTTTGCAGCTTTATTGAGGTATAATTGACAAATAAAATTGAACCTAAAGTGTATAATGCAATGATTTGTTGTACATGTCCAAGCGATAGACAGCTTATGATCGTAAAAGTCACACATTCTGAGTTGCAGTTTTAAGTACTACTACTTAAGTATTTACTATTTAATGAATGTTTTTTATAATCGTGATGAAATGATATATTTTTAAAAATCAAGTAACACAACAATCATTCCCTTCAGTTGTTTTTTGGGCAGTTTACTTTTCTGATGTAAACTCTCTTTTCTCTTGTGCGGTGTGGTGTCTGTCTGTCCATCCCTCTGCCGGCACCCTAGCGTACATTCCGACCCCGATCTACTTTGGAGCAGTGATTGACACCACCTGCATGCTCTGGCAACAGGACTGCGGCGTGCAGGGCTCTTGCTGGGAGTACAACGTGACGTCTTTTCGTTTCGTCTATTTCGGTTTGGCGGCCGGCCTCAAGTTTGTTGGCTTTATTTTCATCTTCCTGGCGTGGTACTCCATCAAATACAAGGAGGACGGAGTGCAGAGACGGCGGTGCCGGGAGCTCCCGCTCAGCACGGTGAGCGAGCTGGTGCGCCAGCCGGACGCTGCCTCCGACAAGCAAGCCCGCACTACCTCGTGCCCAGCCTTCAGCACCCCGGGGGGGCTCCCCGAAGACGAAGGCTTGCAGAAAGGGATCGCTTCCGCAGCACAGACCTACCCCGGGCCCTTCCCAGAAGCAACCAGATCCTCGGCGGAGCCAGGGTTGGCAGAGAGCCCTGCTGCCGTGTAGCTGCCTCCCGAAGCTGGGGAATGACTCGTGTTGGTTGAGTTGAACATGGCGACTTGAGAAACACCTGTGCCTTCTTCTCTTTCTTTTTTAACCTCTACAGATACAATCCTCAATCCAACAAAACTCAGTGTACACAGCCACTGTTGACTCAGGGCTGGATACCTCAAGGAGACGGGAACCTTTGTCTCCCCTCGGCAAAGAGGAGGTCAGGGAGCGTTTGTCAGGGCTTCTGCTGTATTAGTTTACTGCTCTCACTGTGGGGCAGGGGAAGGCGGGTCCGTGGTGACCCGGACCCGGACCGGGAGAGGCAGCGGCCCCGGGGTGTCGTTAACATCCACTCGAGATTAAGGTGGGGCAGCACTGGGACTTCACATTTGCAAATCCAAGATTCTAGATTTGAATACCTACTGTGAGCTCTGCTACAAAGCACAAATGAATTTGCCTCAACTATGCAATTGGATTGGAAAACTGTAAGTGCAGCATGTTACCTTTGCTTTCAGAGAATAAAGCAGATTTGTTTTTGAAAAGAGAAGCTGAACGTTCCCTAAAGTACTGTTAATAGCATTTAAGCCATAGCAGAGTTATTGATCAGGTAGAATTTTTCACGCTTCACAGGAATTGTACCCATAGTGCGATCAAAGGACCGGCTACGTCACTTCATCAGACATTCTCTTTTAGTCCGCCTGCCCTGTCATAAGAGGCTGCTGAATCATAAATCTGATAGCTTGAATATAAACTTCAGTATTTCATCAGGGGCTTTAAAACTAGCGTGCTAGACAATATGGCTGGGAACTGTAATTTGAGGTGCATCAGAAGGAAACTGGACAGCTTTCTCATCCAAGCAAATTGGCATCAAAATTCCTTTGGCTCATCTGGACAATTAAGAAGTATAACTTTGACATTCACAGTAGTTGAGAAAGAAATTCCAGGGGTGATGTGGAATCCCACTGGAACATTTTACTTATATCTTTAAAGCCGTGGAAACTCTCTGTTGTTTTCTTCCTCTCCTTCCCTTCCTCTTCCTCCTTTTTTATTTTTAAATTTATTTTGGTTCAGAAAATTGCGGTGGCTACTCCTAAATATGAGTAATTAAGCCAGCGAAGCTTTCCCTGGAATATGAAAATCACTCTGACTACAGGAAGAGGGAGGTCTGCAAGCCAGACCAGAGTAAGATCCTGAGTAAAGAAAATTATTTAAAAGAGCCTGGTCTGTCATACTAAATTGCCCTGCACTGGAGATCCAATTACTTTATACCCTGTCCTCTTTGGCTCCTGTCCTGCATCCTTTCCACAGCAGTTCTGAGAGAGGATTTTCCTATTCTTGACCCCCTTTCTTCCTAGTCTGTCATTCATCACAGGATCTCCCCACATATTGCTCTTATTTAGGCCCCACACAGGACATTTCTGCCGGGTGCTGAAGGCAGACACCACCTAGGGCACTGATGAGCCGCGGAAGCGAACTCACAGGTCCCAGCCCTGGGGGAGCTGTGTGTGCTTCTACTGAGGAGCCCATGCCTGTGTAGGGTTAGCCCGAGACATGGCTTATGCTTTCCCATGGAGTAGAGGCAATGGACACGTACTCAGACTGTGTGGCTTCCCTCCTTGCTTGGCTGCACAGGTAGAATTTGGGAATTCCCAGTCCAGTGCTGTTTTCCTCTCCACCCAGTGTTGACACAGGTCAGATGGTTGCGTTGTCTGTGCTGCGCTTGTGGAGAGGGTGATCTTGGCAAGACTGAGTAGCATCTGCCATGGGAGAAGCTTGTGGCTCAGGTGGCAAGGGCTCACCCTTGCTTCCTGGGCTTGGCTTCCAGGGAAGTATGCAGTCTTGCTTAGCTATGATTGAGATTGTGTCAAGCTTTGGTCAATGTGAAGACTTTAAAGATTTTCCAGGAAACATCTCTGATTAGCCCAGCATCTGCTCTAGAGACTCCATGTTCCTCTTGACCCTCTCTGGATAACTTTGATCCTTTAGAAGGGAAAATGTCCTTTAGTGTTGGCACTAAAAATGTGCAGGAGGAGTAGTCGTTCCTTAATTTTTTCCTGATCATTAGAATCCTTCGTGGGAGACTTCGGGTGACATTGGCAGTGCTTTTGGTGCTATGATTGTTGATGTCACCAGGGGAAATTAGAGGAAACCCTGGCCTTTCTGTTCCTTGAGCAGTCATCCACTTAGTCATTGACTGGTACTAGGTACTGTCTAGTACTGATGTACTGATTACCATCTGCTCCTCCATGAAACCTCTTGGGATGATCGCAGTAGAAGTTGGTCTGACGTGTCCCCCTCAATGTTAGTACTGTTCTTCCTTGTACGGACTAATGACAGGTGTGCCGTTGATGCATTGTTGATGATATAGAATGAGTAGTAAAAATCATGAAGGAATGAAGTTTTGGAATATGTGCCAGTTAAGAATCATTCCCAAAATGTTTTAGGCTGCAGTAGCCTCACTGAAATATGACCTAGCCAACTAAGTGACTATTTCAGGATGATAGTATTTAATTGTATATATAAGATCTTACGTGTTTGTTTATAAACTGGTTATAATATTTTACAGTCACAACTCCTATAGACATTCTAATTGTCACTCTCTGTGTACTTAGGCTTTCAATTCTTTGCTTTGGCAAAAGGTCATCTTGTTCCTTTATCAATTTTGTAAATTAATGTACTATTTGGGTTTAATACGTGAATATACTATCCTTGAGTCCATCCTATTAATTTGAAAACTAGCAGGGTATAGAGTGGGTGGTTGAAAAACATTGTGTTGGTTGTCTTGGTCCTGGGAAGCTGTCAGGCTGGGCATGGTGACTCTCACCTGAAACCCAGCACTCTGGGAAGCTAGGTAGGAGGACTGTAGGCTCTAGCCCATGTGGGCAATTTAGCTACTTTGTGAGACTCTGCTTAAAGTGGGCTACAGATGTAGCTAGTTCGCTGTAAAGGCCCAGGCTCAATCCTGGGTACAGGGGGGAGGGGTGGTGGGGAGGGAGGGGGGGAGGAAGGGAGAAAGAGAAAGAGAGAATCATTCAGAATCATGCTGTCACAGTGTTCGGGATGGGGACAAGGGAAGATCAGAGGAAGCTAACAGTCACTGCAGAGCATTTTGTAAGCAGTTACTATATATTATCCATTTTAATCCTCTTGCAAAGATTTTTGTGCTGGGTTCTGTTTTGGTTTTTTGTTTTCATCATGTTAGGGATTGAACCTAGGTGCTTGCAGGAGCTGAGCCTGTGCTTTATCACTGGGCTGCACCCAGCTCTCTGTTTTAATTCCCCTCCTTCCTCTCTCTCTGTCTCTGTCTTTGTCTCTGTCTCTCTCTTTCTTTCTCTCCTAAATCTGAGCCTCAGAGGGAAGTCATTTATTTAGGCCTGCAGAGTGACAAAGTCAGGCTCGAGTTGCAGGTTTCCCTGGCCTCCTTCTTTGCTTCTCACACCAAATAGTGCAGACAGTGGTTTCTGGTTAACAGGGGCAAAACGTCAGTATAGAATACTGGGGTTAATACAGCTCCTTTTTTGATGGATTACTGTTTCTGAAGACTAGAGATATTATTTCCTGTGTAAATAGAAAAAAAATGTGTAGGAAGCCCCTTTAGGAACCATCAGCATTAATGTTTAATTAGATTTTTAAGATAAATGTCATTTACATAGCCCCATGTAACATTAAAGTGCCCTAACACCTCAAATACTTCCTTATAGTTTCTCTTTCTTTTCTTTTTCCTTCTTTCTTTCTGTACTGGGGATTGAACTCAGGGCCCTGTGCTTGCCAGGCAAGCACTTATTCTACTGAGGTATCTCCCCAGCCCTATAGTTTCTATTTGATATAGAACTCATTCAATTTCCGTGTTAACATGAGCCCAGCTCCCGAAATAAAAGGTATGAGATGTGGCAATTCAGATTTGTTGAATCTGAGCTTTGGGATTGCAGGTCTTTTTTTTTTTTTTAATCCTTTCCAAGTGTTATTATTTGATCCCCGCTATTGAAAAAGAAAGAAACGAAAAGAAAACAGAATATTAATATTTCCCTTAGTTTTGGGGCTAATCGGAGTTTAAGATTCCTGATAAAGACTTACAGTGAACGTACACAAAATCCATAGCAAGCCTGTGCGCAGCAGCGCGCGGGTGGAGCGGCCGCCCTGGGAGGCCTACGCTTTCACCCCAGAAAATTCCTCCCTTCACAATCTAGCTGGCCTTCTTTGGTGATTTGGGCCAGAAAGTTCATTTGTTTCGGGACCCTTTTCTGTAGAAACACACACGAAACCGAACCCCGCAGAAGCGTCGCGGTGGGAAGGGCCTGAAGCCTTGCGGGGCTTCTCTGGGTACCACGGAGCAGTAGGACGCCCCGCGCTGCAGCGCTGCAGGAGAACCAGCGCGAGGGCTCTGTGCGCCCCAGGTGGCCCTGAGCGACGTCCCGACACTGCATCCGCTGGGACTCATTTAGACTGCGCTCGCTCAGGGGATTTTCTGTTTCATGGACTCGCAGGGGGCATGAGCCGGCTCCTGAGGGAGCGCGTGGCCGGCGGTGAGGTTCAGTGTTCAGTGCGCTTTATCTTTTCTGTCTCTTCTCTCATCTTCATTTTCCAAGATGCTGCTGGCTGTATCAGCGCCAGACTTCTCGTTGTGGTGGAGTCAGACCTGTGTATGGCCAAAGAGGTTTCATTTTAAGCACTTCGTGTCTACTCAGCCCTGAGGAGGAGGCAAATGTGAAAACCCTCCTGGGCTGCTTGCTTCTGCAACATTAAAAAGAAAAGAAAAGAAAAGAAAAAAAGCCTGGTGCTAAAAGTATTCAACAATGCATGTCCACTGCTGAGTTCACAGTATTTCACTGGTAGGGGGCTGCGTGTGCTTTGCATTTTGGAATTCTGGAACATTTACCAGAAGACGAGCAGCCGTTACCATTATTTCAACAGTTAATCCATGAGCTCTCCGCTGCTAGAGTGAGGAGTGTAAGGGGGAATATTTTTCTATGGGAACTCAAGTGCTTTTGAGATTTGGTTTCACAAGAATGATCAGATGCTTAAATTAATTTCAGAAAGAGGTGAAACTATTTCAGATAATCTTTTAAAAGTTTTTTTATTTTTTGTCTTTTTGAAATAGGGTCTCACTATGCAGTTCAGGCTGGCCTTGTGCTCACTTGGTAGCGCAGGCTGGTCTCGAACTCACAATGATTCTCCTGTCTCAGCCTCCTGAGTGCTGGGATTATAGGTGTGTGCCACCACGAGATAATCTTTTTTTTCTTTCTTTTCTTTTTCTTTCTTTCTTTCTTTCTTTCTTTCTTTCTTTCTTTCTCTTTCTTTCTTTCTTT
>NDGM010497231.1:0-12146 GCA_002564305.1 Octomys mimax | reverse complement strand
CCTTTATATTTTGTTGTAAGCTTCATGAAGGCAAAAGCCAAGTTTATTCTAAGTCACTTTCTCCAGTGACTGACAAATATTTACTAAATAATTTAATGTAGCATATACATAATAATTACCATTGTTTATCTCTATTTTGACTTAATAAAATTTTCTCCATCAAAAAAAGAAAAGCAATTTACTATGTATCTTAATGTAAAAATTAATAAAAAGTTGTATGATAAAAGTCCTGTTAATAAGTCTATGACATGGCTTTTTCATTGAACTACCTTAAAATCATAATATACTACATTTTTAAGTGATGTACTTATTGGTTTTTAGTAAGTGAAAAATTAAAGGCAGAAGACATCAAATAACTTAAGATAACATTAATAGCATAATTATTAACCCAGTACTCTACAGAATTGCTGGAATTCTAACACTTCTTGGCCCAAATGTTGTGGCCAATTTTTAATGAATTATTGAAATGGCCTCCAATAATCCCACTAATCTGCCAGTTTTTGTTTATGGATAGTAAAATTTAAGTATATTGAATAGCACTGAAGTTTTCTAGTGAAAACCCTTTAGTTATTATATTGTGTAAAACTGGAAATCAGTGTAATTACATATCATTCACTAAAGAAAATGATGTATATTTAGTTTATAATTTATTAGAACTGGGCATTTTCTAATCCACTGAGGTAGATGAGATATGAATACTAAAATTAAAATGTATCAGAATTATGAAAGAGTTACCTAGTGGTTCAATTAATTATTTTTATGACCTCCATAACAATGTTTAATGCAATATTTCATGGTTACAAATGGACTTCTGGTGTATATGAAGACATATTTCTCTTTGTTATAGAACTATGAGTGGATATTCCACATCGAAATATAAACTGAATTATTCTGTGGAGTTGTAGCAATATACAACTTCCTCTAGCAGTAGAGTGGTTAGTCATTTATATTTATCCACAACAATGGAGTCTCATTAAGTGCAATCTGCCTTGATTTGCATTGCCATGACTATTAATGAGCTAAGGACTGTTTCCACGTGCAACCATATCACTCATATTTGTGTCCTTTTGTATCTTCCACTTCTCCTGTGACATTTCTCATTTCCTATCAGGTTTTCTTTTCCTTACTGACTAGGATTTCTTTACATATTCAGTCTTTTGTTGCTGAGATGTAAGCATCTTCTCCTAATTGTTAAATATATCATATTTTTGATGAAGTATGTATGGAATGTTTTAATGAAGCAATGTATTTGCATATCTGTGGTCATCATGTGCTTGTTGCTGAAAAAGAACACACAGCATCCAAAGTTAAAGGAAGAAATGTTTATTTAACTCACAGTTTGTAGGGGTTTCTGCCCATCACTGGCTGGCTCCAAGGCAGGATGAGACAGCAGAGAGGCATCACTGAGGAGAAACAGTTCATGATGGAAGGAAGGTAGCAAAGCAACAAGAAACAATCACCATTCTTTCTATCCATTAAATCTTATCTAGGGTACTTGGAGCAGGTAGGACTCACACCCTCAATCCTGGCGCCCTACATCCTAGCATTTCACCAAGAATCTAGTTCAGTATCACGGTTAGATCCAGCCACCCATTAAAATTCCCACCTATGACTGTGTGGGGCTTTGTGGGGCAATCTAGACACAAGCCATGGCAATATTCTTGGTTTTGTTTTTGCTTTGTGTATCATTCAAGAAATATTTCTCTAACTCAAGGTCATCAAATTTTTCTTTTCTTTTATTGTTTTCTTGTGTTGTTCTCACTATTACAAACTATGCTTCTGTACACATGGGGGTGCATATATCGCTGTGGTATGATGCATTTAATTCTTCCAGGAAGACACCCAAACCAGGAATACCTGGGTCAAACTGAACCTCTAATCCCAAGCTTTTGAGGAATTTCAAAATATTATTGTCCACACTAACTTCCACAGCAGCTACACTGTCTACTCTTCAACCAAAAGTGGAGAAGTATTTCTTTATCTAACTACAGCCCTGCTAGCTATGAGGAAAAGGTTATTAGTTGATTTCTTGATAATAGCCATTGTTTTTGGAGTGAAATGGTATACTAGTGATGTTTAATTCACATATTTCAAATGGCCAGTGATATTAAACATTTTACAGACATTATTTGATAGTTTGTAGTTTGAGAAGTGTCTGTTCATCTTAGATGCACACTTTTTGGACTAAGTGCTTGAATTTGAATGGTCTGAAATTTTTTATTTCTTTGTTTTGTTTGTTTTTTTAGATATTAGTGCTTTGTCTGAAGAACAGTTGACATGACTTTTTTCTGACTCTGTGTTGTCTTTTTATTCTGATGGTGATTTATTTGTTGTGCAAAAGCTTTTGAAGAAATGAGATCCCACTTATTGATTCTTTGTGATTCTCTGGTTTGGGTACAAAGATGATACTTGTTTCCAGGAAAAATTTTTAATTAATGCTGCACTTTCTATTTTATTAAAGAGTTTGAAGAGTAATGGTATTAGGTTCCTTCTAACTTCCTTGTAGAACTCAGCTGTACATCCACCAGGACCTGGAATTTTCTTTGTTGGTAGGTTTTAATTATATTTTTAATTTCTTTGACTGATATTGGGCTATTTAGAAATTTTATCTGCACTACCCAGCTCTGGTAGTTCATATGTGCATACCAATTTGACTATTTCATCTGTGTTTTGCATTTTATTAGAATAAATATTCTAGAAGTAAGTACTGATGATCTGGCTTTCTGCAGGATCCATTGTGATTTCTCCCTTTTTATCTATAATTACATGAATTTACATCTTTTTTTCTTTTTGTTTTTCCCAGTGCTGGGAACTGATCTTAGGACCTTATCTTTTTCCTGTTTTGATAAGGTTGACTGTGGGTTTGTCAATTTTATTTAATCTTTCAAAGAACCAACTTTTTTATGTCTTTAGTACAGGTTCTCACTATGTAGCTCAGACTCATAGTGATCTTTCTGTTTTCAGCCTCTGCACCACTGAAATTATGGGTATGCACCAGGTCTCATGAATTACTCAGGGCTCCCAAGGGGGGTAGAATAGCATGTGGTGCCAGGGATCAAACCCTGGTTCCTGCACTTGCCTAAGCAGATGCTTAGTCCATTGAGCTATCTCACTGGCCCAGAATCACTTATTTGATTCATTGATTATTTGTCTTATTTTATTAATTTCAATTGCATTAATTTCTGTTCTTATCTTTATAATTTCTTTTTTTGTGTGAGCTTTGGTTTTGACTTGTTATTTTTTTAGAAGTTTTAGATTCAACATTATATTGTTTTCATTCTGCCTTTGTGATATGGGTATTCACCATAATAAATTTCCCACTTAGGTCTGATTTCATTGTGCCCAATAAATTCCCATATGCTATACTACTGTTATTATTTAGTTGTAGATGCTGTCTAATTTCTTCTTTAATTTCATCTGTGACCCATTTGTTGTTCAGGAGCTTATTATTTCACTTCCAAATGTTTATGGAGTTTTTGTGGTTCTTTTGCTAATGATCTCCAATTTTATTGTGCTATGGTCAAACAAGGCTGGAGGAGGAAATAAACAATGAAGGAGAAAGCTAGTTATTGAAATGAATCAGAAAGCTTAGGGACAATGTTACTTCACTTTGAGCATCCTATGATCGAGAGGGATAGTTGAGGAAAGAGAGAAGGAAGACAAATAGAATAGAACAAAATAGATGTATAAACCTAACCAAAAACAAATGAACAAAAGTCCAACCACACAGTAATTGTAAACAATCCAAACAAATAAAAAATTAGATTAAGTTTCTCTCGTGTCCACAATTTTGTGGTAGTATGCAAATTAGGGCCCCACCAGACTAAAGAAGAATTAGTCCTAGATTTGGAGCTCATCTTGGCCTCCAAATGTGGGGGCTGAGGCCAGTTTTTGACCATCAGCGTGTTGGATGGTCCACTCCTGCCTCCTTAACCTACATGTCACTGTATTCCTCCACTAGTTGCTGTGGCACCTCAGAGACAACCAGGGCTTCTCACAGTTTCACATGCAGTTGTCCTCCCAGGCCTTGCTCAGCCTGCTGTGGTCCACACTGTTGGTGTCTCTGTCACTCTTCTCTCCTTGTCCCACACTTTTGTCATAAGTTGGTGGGACAAGGTGCTTGTGTCATGACTCACAGGGTGAGGGAGTGTTTGTTTCTCATTCCTCGCTCCCACAGCTCTGCACTGTCTGTACTGCTGGCTGCAGGTGAAAGGAATTCCCAGCCCCAGGGTGCTTGTTCTGCTAGTCATTGGTTAAAGGGCAAGAAAGTGGTAATTTCTCACTCTTTGTTCCTGGTGCTGCCAGATGGCCCAAGTCCCTCTTTTTCCCTGTTCACAGGGAGGCAGGTCTGTGCCCTTCCACTAGCAATCCTCAGCCATGGCCAGTCTCTAACCTTGTTGCTAGAGGATCCAATTAGAGGTCATGGTGCTTAAAGAGAAAGAAAAAGAAAAAGAAGAGTGTAAAAAAGCTTGGTGGGCTGTCAGGGAAGTAGCAGTCACTTGTATCTAGCAGTGCAATTTGTTGTCAGGGTGCAGTATCCTCCACTTTCAGGAAATCAAAAAAGGTGAAGGGCTTTATAGTCTGTGTCTATTCTGTGTGTACTGCATTGGGCATACTTTTACAGTCTCCATTTGTGTGTGGGGGGTGGGAATTTCTGGATATGGCAGTTCCTGATCCCATCCTGTTGTTGATAAAACCACAAGAAGCTTTGTAGGCTGGATTATCTGTCTATCATCTATCTATCTATCTATCTATCTATCTATCTATCTATCTATCTCTATCTATCTTATGGTGAATTTAAATTAGGACTTTGTGCTTGCCCAGTAGTGGTTCTTGTACCATTGAGCCATATCCTTGGCCCCATATTATCATTTTATAAAGTCCTATGCTGGTGCTTTGTTTGTTTTACAAGTCTCTTCTGTTGGATTAATTTTGTTATCAGGATGTATGTCCCTCCCTTTCTTCCAATTACATGTGTTTTCAGTTGATTTTCTCTGAGATGCTCCAACGTGAATCTACCTTTATTCAGCTATGTTGATTCTTCCCATCAAGCTTTGCATATTTTGCTCCTAGGGGTTTAGATGTGCCTTTTTATATCCAATAAGATGTAAATGATTTGAAATTTACTTTGTATGTTTTTGAAATGAGAATTCAATCTCTCACTCCCTTATCTTCCTTAGTACCATCATTACTCATTGAAGTGCTGTACCATCCCTGTCATTTTTTCTAAATACATGAGGGTCTGTTTCTAGAATCTTTATTTTACTCAATTCCTCAGCTTGTATTTCCCACACAGAAATACAAAACATCTTAATTGCTTATAGCTTTAGGGAGACTTAATTGATGGGACAAATCTTTTGCTTTGTATATTTTCTATAAAATTGCATTGATTAATCTCTGGGCTTTATTTATTCATATAAATCCATCAAGTGTTTCATAAAATCAATTTTAATAAACATCCCTTGATATATAATTGAAGATATGGAATTTAGGATTAGTGAAGATGTAATGTTTTAATTTTTACTTAGATCCTTATATATTTATACAGAATGGATTTTTTTAAGGAAATATAAAGAATTTTATGGTGAAGCATAGAAGAAACATGAAACCACTGTGGATTTTATTTATTTTAAAATTGCTTTAAATGATGCATAAAAACATGGCAATTGCACATATTAGTGGACTTTGTTGCTAGATTCTCCAGTTAGAGGTTATGATACTCCTTATACTGAAGGAGAAAGCAAAAGTTATTGAAGTGAATCAAAAAGATTAGGGACATTGTTAATTCATTTGATGTATCATAACATCAAGAGGGATAGTTGGGAAAAGATAAAAGGAAATGGTTTAATACAAGTATATATTTCAAAATGTTTAAATTAGGTTAAACACATTTATCTTCTCAAATATTGTAACTTCATTATTTATTCTTAAAAATGTTAATCAAAATTAACATTTAAAAATAGAAAAATAAGGGCCGTGGAGATAGCTCAGTAGAATAAGCACTTGCTTGGCAAGTGCAAGGGCCCAAGTTCAATCTCTGGTTCTGCAAAAAATAATAATAATAACAATAATAATAAAATAAAAATAGAATACATTTCTTTCCTTTCTAATAAAAAAGTAAAACAAAATTTCATAAAAACATACAGAAAAAATAATATATTGTAGATTATTATCTCTAAAGTAGTTACTCATGACAAAACTCTCAAACCTTTTCTTCTAACTTTTTGAAATGTGTAATACATTATAATTATCTTTAGCCACTATTTTGTGCAATAATACACCAAGATTTCTTACTCCTACTTAACTTTACCCATTATTATGTATACGTCAATTTTTTCACTATCTAATTTTGTAGTAGTTGAGATCTAAAATATCCCCCAAATTCTCATGTATCCAGAGGTGGGGCTTTTGAAAGGTGACTGTATTATAGCGGTGCTCCAGGCAGCCCTGGATGGGCTCATGTGCTGTTGGTACACAGGGCCTGGCTGGAGAAGTGGATTCCTGGACATAAGTCGTGGAAGTACATGTGTTTTTCCCATCTTTCTGCTTCATGGCTGTGGTGAGTTGAGTGGCTTCTTTCTGCCAAACTCATCTTCTGTGACGTTTCTATCTTATAGCAGGTTAACCACAGACTGAGCCACTCAAGAGTGTGAGCCAAATAAGCTTTGCCTTCTTTAAATTTGCCGTCATTTACTTTGTCCCAGTGAAAATCATGCCCTGCTCTCCTGATCCTCTGGTGGCGAATTCTATTCTCAACATCTATGAGATCAGATTTTTTTTAGACTTTAGATATTAGTGAAATTATGTGATATGTGTCTTTCTATGCCTGGTTTATTTCACATAGCATAATAATCTCTAGTTCCATCCACATTACTGCAAATAGTAAGACCTTTTTATTTTTGTGGCTAAATGTTATTTTCATTGTGTGCACTGACCACATTTTAATCCCTGTATTAGTTGATACTCACTTAGGTTCTTCCCTTTCTTGGCTACTATAAATAGTAATGCATAGAATATGGGAATGTAGGTATTTTTTGACATCAATTTCAATTCATTTGGATATATACTCAGTCATGAGATTGTTGCATAATTTGGTAATTTAGTTTTGAGTTTTATGAGGACACTCCTTACTGCCTTTCATAAAGATTATACTAACTGACAGGGCCACTATTAGTTTGCAAATGTCTCTTTTTCTACACATCCTAAACCAGTAGAAGATCTTAATCTTTAATCTTTTTCATAGCAGTCCCTCTTACTGGGATGAAGTGATGTTTTGTGGTTTTAGTTTGCATTGCTTTCACAATTACTGTTGATGAAAATTTTTTTCATGCATTTATTGATTATTTCTATATTTTCTCTATTTTTAAAGTCTATTTGGTACAGGGCTTCACTATGCAACTCAGACTCCTAGTGATCCTCTTGTATTCAGCCTCCCCAGTGCTGGGGTTACAGGCAGGTGCCATCACTCCAGGTCTCGGTGGCCTGCTCAGTGCCCCTGGGGGTGGGGCCGATAATGAATATGGTACTAGGAATCCAATCTAGTCCCTGCACTTGGCTATGCAGATGCTTAGTCTGTTGAGCTATCTTGCTGACCCTCATTTCTGTATTTTCTTTTGGGTAATATTTAATTACATTTAGTAGCTTTTTAAAAATTCAGTTATTTAGATGATTCTTCCAATTGAGTTTTTGAGGTTCCTTATTTATCAACTGTAATGTAACTGGATATCAACTGTAATGTATAGCTTGTAAATAACTTCTCACATATTTTAGGTTGTCTCTGTACTTTTATGACTTGCTTCTTTTCCTGTGAAGAAGCTTTTCAGACAGGATTGTGTTTTATCTAATTCATGCTATTGTTTTTTAAAAATTGTTGTTCAAGAATAAATTGGTCGTAGATACACACATTTACTCTAAGCTTTTATACCAAGTTATCTTGATCTACCAGCCTGTTTGTATATTGACATTATGTTGCTTGATTACTATAACTTTGTAATGTGTTGAAGTCAGGGAGTGTAGTACCTTGTTCTTTTTGCTCGAGATGGCTTTGGTTATTGACAGATTATTTGTGTGTTTCATTTATTTACTTTTGGTGGTTCCATGCTATCTTAGTTACTTTTGTCATTGCTCAGACAAAATAGCCACCACACAAAGTGAAAGGAGGAAAGATTTAGGCTCACAATTTGTGGAGGTCTTCAGTTCATAGTTGGTTGGCTCCAAGGCAGAATGGTGTAATAGAGAAAATAGTGTATGGTAGACAAAGGCAGCAAAGTAGTGGAAAGAAAAGGCAACAAGCATTAAGTGAAAAGTGACAAGCAGAAGCCATCTTTCTGTCCATTATATCTTACCCCAGCTACTCTTCCCTTTAGGGTGTGTAGCCCTCACACCCAAGGAGACATAGCCTTAATCTTAGCATAGCACCAAGAAACAATCTCAGCATTACATCCTTGATCCTATCATCGATCCCCTTGAAGAGCTCCACCTGTGACTGCATGAGACTTTCCAGGGGACAAGGCACAACACACCCTAACTGCATGACACTTTTCTTTTAATTCTGGGAACAATGTTGTTATTATTTTGATAGGGGTTATACTGATGCTGTAAACTAATATGGATTTTTTTTTTGTATTTTAGGGAAGGGTCTAAGGGTATTCAGGGTCTCACTACTAGATCAGACTCAGTGAACTGCCCGTTCACAGCCTTCTAAGAGCTAGAATTATAGGTGCGCGCACCATGTCCAGTCTCAATTGTCTTCTCAGCATGCCCGGGGGGTGGGGCTAGCATAGCAGGCCAGGGGATCAAACCCCAGCCCCTGTGCCTGCTTGCAGGCCATTTAATCTACTAAGCTATTTAACTGTACCTCTAATATGGATTTTTATGGGTGTTTAAAAGTATGCTTTCAATTTGTGTATATGTGATATCTTTCTTCCTTTGTATTGTCCTCTTCAATTTTTCCATCAATGTTACATCACTTAATTGTAGAAATTTTTACCTCTGTGGTTAAATTTCCTCCTACATTTTTGAAAAAGTTTTTATAAATGTGATGATTTTCATGACTTTTCAATTTCTGATAATTTTCTACAAGCATATAGCAATGGCACTGACTTTTAATTTTTTTGTTTTTTAAATTAATTTTAATGAGAAAGAAATAACATTGAGACAGTTTCAAAACAAGTTAGTAGGACAGTTACAATAATAATACATTATATATTGTTGTCTTTGTAATAGTTATTCATAGTATAAGATGCAGATATGATATCTTGTCTAAACAAAAACATGGACTATTCCACAAATTTGTGTGTCATCCTTGACCAGGGGCCATGATAATCTTCTCTGTATTGTTCCAATTTTAGTATATGTGCTGCTGAAGTGAGCACGGCACTGACTTTTAATATTTGACTTAGTATCTTGTAGGTTTTCTAAATTCATTTATGAGTCCTAAAGTTTATGTGGTAGAGTTTTTGAGTAATTTCTATGTATTGACATCATGTATCTGCTACTAGTGACATTTTGTTTGAGTCTTTTGTGTCTTCGTCTTGTCCGGTTGCTCTGGCTAGAACTTCGAACACTGTGGTGACTGAAAGCAGTGAAAGCAGTCATCCTTGTGTTTCTCTGGATCTTAGAGAAAAGTTTTAGCTTGTTCCCATTTATTATTAAATTATTTTAAAGAGAACAAAAAATAATAAAAAATGTTTCCAATGATACAGAATTTCAAACCAAAATGATAGGCAATCAACAGTGGTTGTTATATTGTATATTATTATCTTCAAAGTAGTTGTTCAGATTACCAGATATAGACATGCAAAATTGATAAAAAATTAAGCACTAAGTGTTTCTTTCAATAAACCAGTAGAAATTAGTAGTATAATTATATTAACTAATATATATATATATATATATATATATATATATATATATATATTCCCTTCCTTCTTTCTAGTCTCCTTTCTGTAACCCCAGGTATTTTTTCCATTTGAGAAGTTTCTTTATTTTTTCACCTCCTATACATTGTGTTTACATAGTTGAGGTACATTCCATCTGTACCTAATATTTTGGGCATTATTATCTTGAGATGTTGTTGACTTTTTGAAGTCTTTTTTTTGCATCTATTGAGACGATAACACAGGTCTAGTCCTTCATTGTGTTGATATGATATACAATTTCTGATTTTTTTCATCATCCTGTCCACAACAGTATACTCTTTATTATGAGAATGAAACCAATGAAAATCAAAATACACCAGAAATTTCAAACTTTACTGCAAATCAGGTCTGACTGGTCTCCCGAGGAGAGGGCTCACATAAGTTGGCCAGCTGTGTAAGACCTTTCTTTCCCCTGGACCATGTAGGGCCCTAAATTGTGCTGCTTCTCCTGCTCTATGTCTTCTCAAGCAAGTCAAGACTCACTCTTCTGGCTGTGCGATTCTGACTTTTGTTTTTCATTTTTTAAATATCTTTTGTTTGTATATATACTTGGTACAAGTTCTCACTACACAACTTGGATTCCTGGTGATCCTCCTGTTTCAGCCTCCTCAGTGCTGGGATTACAGGCATGTACCATCACACCTGGTTTCGTTGGCTGGCATGGCATGCCTGGGGTTCCAGGGCTGATACAGCATGGTATGTGGTACCCAAGATCGAACCTAGGCTCCTGTGCTTGCTAGGCCGACACTTAGACTGGTGACCTATCTCCCTGGCCCCTAATTTATTTATAATCTTCCTCATATTTCTAAAATGAATTCTACTTGACCATGACAAATAATCTTTTCAAAGTACTGTTGCATTTAGTTTTCTACTATTTGGTTGAAGACTTTTGCATATGTGCCCTCCAAAGATATTGGAAAGTGGGTTTTGTTGTTGTTGTTGTTGATACTGGTATAGTTTTCTTCTTTTTTGTGGATTTTGTTCCAGTACAATGCTGGCCCTCTAGAAAATGTAAGAAAGAATTTCTTTATCTTCTATTTTGTGGAGTAATTTAAAGAGATTTAGCAATGTTTGTTAGAGCACAGTAGGTAAGCTGTCTGGTCTTGGGGTTTTCTTTGATGGGAGGAGGCTTTTTTGTATTATTATTTGTTACCAGTCTGTTCAGCTTTTCCGTTTCTTCAGATAGCATCTTGATATGTGTGCCAGTGAATCATGATTGTCAGCTTACCTGGACTAATAGGCTCCTGGAGAGGTTACTGGGTCATGGGGGTGCGATGCTCATCTGTGGACCAAGCCCTGCAATGCTCATAGCTCTATGTGCCCTTAGGAGAGAAGGCCCAGCTGGAGGCAGCACACCAGGCCATAACCTCAGAGGGTGTGCCTCTCACTGACTCTCTCATCTGTGCTCTTCTTCCTAGGTGGCCAGAAGTCAGCACTTGTGCCCCCCACACTCTTCCACCATTGTGATTTTCCCTTGCAGCCAGCCAGCCATGGACTGAAATCTCTGAAGCCATAAATCAAAGATGCCCCTATCTGCCTTAAATTGTTTTTGTGAAGCCATCTGCCCCAGCTATGGGAAAGCTACTGATGTAGTAAAGTACAGGTGTCTAGGAACTTGTTCATTTCTTTTAAGTTATCACATTTTTGGACATGTAGCTATTCACAGAATTCTGTAATGCCCATTCACCTTTCTACAGTGTCCATTGCAATGTCCAGCATTTCATCTAATTTTATTTGTTTGAAATTTTTTCTCTTTTCCATAATCTAGGTACACGTTTTCTGCTTTATATTGTCATTTTGAGGAATGAGCTTGCTGTTTTCTTAATCTTTTGCATTGGTTATTAGTCCTCATTTCATTTACTACTGATACTCATTATTTATTTACTCTTACTAATTATGGGTATCAGTTTGTTATTCTTTTTCTGTTTCCATTAGATGCAGTTGTTTGTTTGTTTGTTTATTTATTTATTTATTTATTTTGTGGAACCAGGGATTGAAATCAAGCCCTTGCTTATTCTACTGAGCTATCCCCCCGGCCCCTGTTTTAGATCATTTTTAATCTAGACATGGATTACTATAAGTTTACCTTTTAGATCCGCATTTGCCCTTTCCCAGAAGTTTTACAAATTCCATTTCCTTAGTCGTTTGTTTCAACATGATTTCTTTTTTTTTTAAATCAGATTATATTTTAAAAATAGGATAAAGAATTATATACTTCTCATGTTT
>NDGM010497199.1:0-10397 GCA_002564305.1 Octomys mimax | reverse complement strand
CCAGGCCCTCGCCCCCCCAGCCAGGCCCCGCCTCCTAGCAGCCAGTCAGCTGCATGCATTTCCCAGTTTTCTTTCTCCTTCCCCAAGCCCTGCCTCCACACACAGGTGCAAGGACTTTGGAAGGGCTTTCTGCATCTAAACCATAACTCCAGCCACTGCAAGCTTTGGGCAGTGTGTGTTTCTACAAGGCTCCCATGGAGCAGTGGAGGCAGGCCGGCCTGCCAAGTCCTCCAGAGTGTGTTCATGAGAAATCTTCCATCTTCTTGGTGGCCTGGATTCACACTCGGGGTTTCCTGGTGCCAGCGTCCCACCTGCAGCTATCAGCCCTGCGACGTCCTTCCTCTGATTTCATTTTGGGGAAACTTTTTTTTTGGGGGGGGGTTACAGCTTTACTGAGCCACAGTCCCCATGCCCACGCCGTCTAATCACCACTTGGAAGCGCGCGGTGCAGGGGTCCTGAGCCTGCTCGCAGTGCGCAGACACCCCCAGAGCCCACCCGAGACAACTGTCTCGGCCCACACCCGGCTCCTGCCCCCCTTCTCCGTCTCCTGAGTCCCTGCTCTGTGGAATCACGCCACCTATGATGTGGCCCTCGTTCCAGGCAGAGACCCTCGAGGCTCGTCCTGTTGCTCCCTACTCCAGGCCCTGGTGCCTCTCCAGGTGGGAAACGACCAGCGGCGGATTTTGTTTCTCTGCTCATCCCGCGGTTTTTGGGTTGTCTGCACTTTCTAGCTGCTATGACCAATGCTGCCGTGAGTGTCTGTGTGCAGGCCTTTGGCCCTACCAGCCTTGCGGCACCCACAGGAGCCTCTCTGCCTGTTCCTCTGCCTCGGTAGCATGTGGCAGCCTGGGGACAAGTGCAGGGTCCAGTGGTGCTCCGGCAAACACCTACCGTCTGGAGACATCTACCGCACCACGTCGATGAGCAGTCTCTTTGCAGGATGGAGACGTGGCCTCACGTGACCGTTCCGGGCTTGCTTGTCCATCCCTGGTGGCGACCCGGAGCCCCTCTGTCCTGTCGCTCTGAGTAACGTGGCAGGAAACATTTTGGATGTGCCTCTTTTGTCAGCATGTGTTTTAATCTCTTAGGTAAACACCAGGGAGGGGAATTGCCAGGTCTTAGTGTAGATGTCTGACCAGAAACTTCCAGACTTTTCCCCAAAGTGGGTGAGTCTACCCTGCCACAGGCAGCAGGTGGGTGACCCACTCACCCCACCGTCTTTCCTCCCCATTTTCTGCCCTCAGTCCTGGCTGCTGTCCCGCAGCCCCGCCGGCGGCTGACTGCCATTCCTGGCTGCAGGCTCCGTGCCCACGCGCCTGGCGGCTGGCTCGCGGTGGCCGGCGTCTCCTCCTACGTGTGGCCTCTCTTCTGTCTCTGAGGTCTCTCCACTTTGCCTACTCTGGGGGCCAGGCGTCATGTTGAGTTGTAGCTGTTCATGTGCCCTGGACACCAGCGCTTTGTTGGTTGTATATTTTGTGCTCATGTTTGCCCAGCGTATAGATTGCCTGTTCACTTTAAATTTGCCTCTCGGTGAAGTGTTTAATTTGTTTAAGGGAAAAGCTGATTTAGCTCACAGTCCGTAGAGGTCCGTAGTCGGCTGGCTCCAAGGCGGGGTGGCCTGGCAGAGGGTGACTGCAGAGGGGACATCATCCAGGGTGGGCGGAGGTCAGAAAGGCAGCACAGCAAGGACGTAGCAAGAGCAAGTAACCGAAATGTTGAATTTGATAAAGTCAAATTTATCCTTTTTTTCTTTTATACTTGTTCCTTTCTGTGCTCTATCTAAGGAAAGTTCTCCGGGGTCACGTTCATGCAACTATCCTTCTGTGTGTCCCTCTAAAAGCACTGTGGTCTTGCCAGACCAAATTGTTCTCAAGAAAGTTGGTAGAGGTCCGAAGTCGCGTCTCGCCCTAGGCGTTCCCATTTCTCTGGCACCTTTTGTTAAAGAGACTTTTCCATTGAGTTTCCTTTTGATTCTATCAAAAGGAAATGACTTTAAAAAGTGGGATTAAGGGGCCGGGAGCTGGCTCAGTGGAATAAGCGCTTCCCTGGCAAGTGCAAGGGCCTGAGCTCAATCCCTGGCTCCACCAGAAAAAAAAATAAAATAAAATAAAAAATGGGATTAATTTCTGGGGTTTGCATTCTGTCCTTGTGGTGGCTGATACATTGTGTCACCTTGGGAAATGAAAGGCGTGGCAGGTGACTCTGCAGTCCTATGCCCTTGGGTGTGGAGGCCCTTCTGTAGGGTACAGATGGTCCCTCTCTAGGGTCTCCCCTCTGGGACACGGTGGGCCCCCCATAGGGTATGGAGGGCCCCTCCCTTCTAGGATACGATGGGCCCCTCCCTAGGACAGGAGGGCCCCCCATAGGGCACGGAGGTCCCCCCTCTAGGACATGATGGGCCTCTCCCTGGGACACGGTGGGCCCCTCCCTAGGACACGGAGGGCCCCCCATAGGGCACGGAGGGCCCACCCTAGAGTGACTCAGCACACAGAGAATATAAGAGGGAACTGAGGAAGGTGGATGTGCGCCACTTCCTCAGAGGAGCTTGGACCTTCGCAGTCAGCGTGGAAGGGACAAAGGCTGGCAGGCTGCCGTGGCTGCTGCTCCTCCTTTTGTTCTTTGTCGTTTTCCACCTCCGTGGACTGCTGCCCTCTGCCCTGTGCTGTCTGCCTTGGAGCTAGCAGGGCATAGACTGAGGCCTCCACGACTGTGAGCTCAGTAAACCCTTCCTGTCTCGGTATTGGGTGCTCCAGCGACTAGAGCAGGTAACTGAGACGCCCTGAACATGTCTGGTAGTCCGTGCTAGCTGCGCACGGTGGTGATTACTCCAGCTGCACAGCAGCGCCCGCTCCTTAGTGCCGAGCCCAGGCCCTGAGCACATGCTGAGCGGGGCTTGAGTCCTGAGCTCCGCCCCAGCCCAGGGTAAACCTCCACTCAGGACGGCACCCTGCTCCTAACGTTGCTCTTTTTCAGGGTTGTTTTGCATATTCCACGTCCTTTACATTTACACAAAAATTTTAGAATCCACTTCTTGATTTCTGTTTTTAAAAAGATTGCTATGGGGTGTTTGCCCAGGCCTTCTCCTGCTTTAGAATATACCTGTGATACCTTCTCTCATGGCTTGTGTAGGTTTATGCATTTGGAAAAATTCTTTTATTACCAGTTCAGTGTGGTTTCAGAAGAGATTAAAAAGGAAGAAACAGCCCCCGGTATGACAGTGGACACCTGCAATCCCAGCACTCAGGAGGCTGAGGCAGGATTACCACAAGCTCAAGGCTAGCCTGGGCTACATAGTGAGACCCTGTCTCTAAGAACAAGAAGGAGGAAGAGGAGGAGGGAGGAGGAAACAGTAAATGTCTGTGTTCTATCTGTAGCCCACATTCTAAGGGTGCCCTATCTTCAGGGCAAGCCTCTCCACATCTCTCCCGCATGGTCAGAGTAAAGCCCCTCCTTCCTCTACAATGTGCCATCTTCGTGTGGAGCATAGCTCCTCAGAGAAGTGGCCCGGGCGCTCTGGCCTCTGAGCCTGTGGCCGTTCTGTTCCTCGTCCTGTGCCGCTTGGCCTCTGGGTCCCTTCCAGCCTGCAAAACTTGACTAGAGCAGCACCTCCGTGGCACATCTGCCTCCTGGTGGGCTCGAGCCACTGGTGTCATGGTGAATGAACTGAACCTGTGCCGTGGGCCCTGCTGCCCCGTCTGCCTGCCCGTCTGCTCTGTAGACACAGCCTGACATAGTGAACACAAGCGTGTGGAGAGCCAGCTGCCTTCTACTCCACGAGCCGTGGCACTGGGGCCGGAGCGAGTGAGTCCCACCCTGCTCAGGCTGCCTGCGGCCACCGTGTCTCTGAGGCCTTGCCTCCTGACATGCATGCAGGGGCAGCTCAGTAAGCGCCTGTATCGGAGATTGAGCTCTTCGCCTGCTCCGGCTCCTCCACGGAACGATGAGCAAAGCTCTGTGTTCTTTTCAGAAGAAGGTGACAATAAGTATGAATGTTTGGTGTTCTCTCTCAACAAGAGGATGTAAACGGGAAGGGCCGCCACAGCCACCGCCCTCCAGCCCACCTTTCTGGAGACAGTCAGTCCGTCACATGAGACCATTGTGGTCATAAGGGTCACATATAACCACACAACCACTTTCAAAACGTCAGAATGGGGGACCTCCCTGCTGCCCCCTGTGGGCCTGCCTGCAGCGCTAAGAATAAATCACGAGTCGCAGGTGCCTGGTGGGAGGACGAGGTGCGTGCTGTGAACTCCTGCCCAACCCTCAGTCACCACAGGAGCTCATGAGTAACGTCAGCCAGCAGCTGCAGGGCTCCCCCCGACACCGCTGCATTTAATTCTATTTCAGACATGGTTGTACATTTCCCCGCTGAGATTCTAGAGAAAACTAAACCCTAAAGTTGTGTGTGATGAGCTAGTCACGCAGGTGCACACCTGTGATGCTGGTCCTCTGAGGCAGGAGGATGGCAGGTTCAAGACCAATCTGGGTAACTTGGTGACTTAGCAAAAACTCTCTCAAAATAAAAAACTGAAATGAGCCAGGGATGTTGCCTGCCTGCAAAGTTTCAACCCCAGCACCACACATACACACACAAACCACACGCGAGGCCTGGGCTTGCTGAGGTGGGCGTGGCAAGTCGACACAGACATTGCCACCCCTCCCTGCTGGGAATTGCAGCTAAGCAGAACTTAGGTGACCCGGATGAGGGACGGGGCGCCCTGGCTCGAATCTGGCCTGCCTGGGCTTGCTTCCTCCTCTGCCACTGACACAATCTGTCGGTCGCTTTCTCCCCACATGCTCCCTCCTGGGACTCTGAGGACCCCCAGCACCCTTGGACCAGGCATCCTGCCAGGATCGAGCCTCCCGATGGGGTCCACCCGACCTGGAAGCCCAGGTGCTGGGAGAAGAGTTGATCAGGAGCCGCCAGGTGAGGCCTGCACAGGTCCCAAGAGTGCAGCTGCGGAACTGGCAGGCTGTCCCCGCACCTGCTCAGGTCTCTTGGGTGGGGCAGGGACAGTGTTCACAGTGCTGAGTGCTGCTCTCCAGCTCAGACCTGTCCTTGCTGGAGAGGGGCAACACAGAGGGTCTCCAGAGCCCACTCCCTGCCTTCCCAGCACTTCATCTGTCAGGCCTGTGGGGGATCTGAGGGCCCACACTGTGAGGACAGGTGCTCACTCTCTAGCCAGAAGCTGCGCTGAGTAGCTCAAAGGTCACCAGCTGATCAGGTAGTGCCCAGCCTGACAGCGGCCCTGCACGGTGCTCACCAGGAAGGTGTAGGCTCTGTAGACTCAGGGATTCTGGCCCACCCCAGCCCCTGGGCCTGGGCTCCATTCACACAGGCTTCCCAGAAGAGCACTCCGTGGCCTTCCTACCCCACCTGGGCACTGGTGACCCCCACAGGCCAGGGACAGCAGAGGCCAAGAAGATGAGGCCTTCGAACTCATACTCCTCAGAGGGAGATGAGGGCCCCAAGCCAGGGGTCTGAGATTTGGCATCCTGCCCTCCTGCTCCTGCGGCCCCTGGCCTACCCTCAGGGCAGACGACACTGGAGCTCCGCAGAGCTGAGGGGGAGAAGAGTCCCTCCCAGGACCACTGGCCGGGGCTGGCGAGGGTCCTGGGAGATGGTGGCCAAGCGGAGACCCCGGTGCCTTGGCACCTGCAGTGGGCACGCGAGAGCAGCAGCACGCTGCTCCCAGGCCAGGTGCATGGGAGAGCAGCTCAGTCCTGCCGGAGCTGAGCTTCTGACAGCCAGGGCGAGGCTGGAGCTATGGGCTGCTGACTCTGCAAGGGCAGTACCCAGGGCGGCTGGCAAGGACAGAGCGCACACAGCCCGCTTTGCTCTGACAGCTCACAGCAGGCTGCAGCCAGACCTGCCGCAGAACGAGTCTCCTGCCAGAACACCATGGGGCCTGGCAGAGGTGAAGGCCGGCTGCGTCTCCAGATGTCCCTCCAGAGACAGGTGGGGCTGCTGCGGGGGCAGGGGCTAGACGCCAGGCTGAGGGCTGGCCTTCAGGTCTGAAGTCTGGTTCACCTGTGCCAGGGCCCAGGGCCCAGGGCCCAGAGTCGAGGTCTGCACAGGCGGATCCACCGCAGACAGCGATGCCAGACTGCACCCAGCCCTCAGAAGCAGGGACAGCGAGGGCCGGGAACATGGTGAGAGGGCCCCTGGCATCTGCTGGGAGAGGCAGGAGGAGAAGGCGGTCAGCAGCTTTGTGGAGCAGCACAAAGCCGCATCCCTCACCTGCCCCACTTCTAGGGCAGGCGTCAAGTCGGGAGGTGAGGCTTGCTCTCTGACGCTGAGCTCCCTGTGGGCCCTGCGAGTGGTACAGACACCAGGAGGACCCCGAGGTCGGGTGGTTCTGCTGGACCCGGGCTCTTCATAGTGGCTGCACTGTACACAGAAGCTGGGCCTGTGGCATGGGCAGTGAGGGCTAAAGAGAGGTGTGCGTCAGACACAGGCGCTGAGGGCCAGTGAAGCCGCTGCTCCTTGGGCCTTGCCATGGCTCCACCTCAGTGCCGGACAAGGTGGGCCTCAGAGGCTGGCATCTGCTGACAGCTGAGGTGGGGGCATGCACCTGTGGCTCCTCAGTCTCCCCACAGGAAAGAAGCAGAGATAGGAAGCCACAGGACAGGACCCATGAAATTTTCAAAAATAACCTTTCAGACAAGTTTTTGTTATGAAGGTCAAAATGCATGAAGCACAGCACACCTCCAAACAGAAGGTGCCCGTGGCCAGTTATGCTCGCCTGGAGGTGAGCACTGTGCTTGCTGACCTTATGCACAGCAATGCGAGTGTCACACATGCCCTGAGCCGTCCATCCGCACAGGGAGCGGGGACCGCACAGCCCGAGGGCCCCCCTGTGAGAGGACGCCCGCACATCTCTGGCCTTCCCGCCAGCGTCCAGAGGGCCCTCACAGCCGCGCCGCCTGCCTCGCAGCACAGCATGCTCTGCCTTGCCTGTGCGTGGGACCAGACAGCACGGCGCAGGCTTACACACTCATTGCTGCAAACGGTCTCCTGCACTCACCCCATCCTCCCTGCTCTTCCAACACACCTGTCCCACTGTCCCTGCTACCTTCTGAAGCAGCTTTGAAGTCTTCTTTCCTGAGAATCTGTAGATGCTGTGGTGGCTGCATCTAGGACCTGAATTTATTTAAAACATTTTCCTTCTGTGGTCATTCTGGCCTTGGCAAAGGGGCCGAAGTCACGCGGTGGCAGCCGTGGCGGCTGAGGTGGCTGAGGGGAAGCACCTAGGTGTTGAGCCGCCTTTCCTCTGGGTGGTGCTGGTCGCAGCAGCATCCACCATGTCTGGTCACAGCTGGTAAGACACTCGGGAGGGAGGACCCCCGAGCTGCTCCTGGGAGTGCTGAGAACGGAAAGGCCCCCACGACGAGCGCGAGCCTCCCTGTACTCTGCCCCGTGAGGCCTGTGAGTGGTGGACTGCCTGGTGTGGCCCTCGCCTCGCCTCCTGGGGCGCAGCAGCACGGGTGCTCCCAGACACTATGGCAGTCTGCCCAGGAGCTGTCCCAGCTTGTACCTAGTGGCTCTGGGACCCAAGTGGGCAGCACAAGGAATTCCAAGCCAAGAAGCTAGACTCAGCCAGCCAAACCATGCTGCAGGTTCACTCATGTGCCAGCACATGGCTTCTCACCGTGTGCGTGCACGTGTGTACAGGTGTGTGTGTGTGTGTGCACATGCACGTGTGTTTACAGAGACTCCCTGACAGTGAGGTTACTGGGCAGCATGGTGTGTGTGTCTAATCCCAGCAGGGACTACCAAGTTTGAGGCCAGCCTGAGCGACATGGTGAGGCCCTGTCTCAAAACAAACAACAAAAAATCACCAAAAACAGGAAGATTAGCACTAAGAGCTTTATACATCAAATAACCTCAAAGTAAGCATAAAGGTTTTAGATAAAGCAATTTTAAAATGAAAGAACTTAAATCTTAAGAACCACATTATGAGTGTATGAATAAGATTGGAGAAGAAGCAAAACAGACCTCTGGAAATGACTGAAATGGTGGGAACTCACAGAGCACTTACGGAAACAGATGGGACTCAGCGGGACAGACATCGTGTGGTGCAGCCGAGCGGTGCGGCCGAGCACCCCGTGAAGGGCAGCTGTGTCCCTCCAAAGCTCAGTCTCCACCCAGGTCCTCAGAGGGCGACAGTGTGGACTCGAGCCATTAGGGCTGGCTCCCACCCAACAGCACTGGCGTCCCTGTGAGACTCTAGGACAGAGACACACAGTGGCTCATCCCAGGGGGACTTGGGGAAGATGCCAGCCACAAGCCACGGAGAGGCCCAGAGGAAGTCCCACCTACCCAGCCCCTTCGGCGTGGCCTTCGACCTTCAGAACGGAGGGCAGATGAATTTCCGCTGTGCCATCCGCCTGCCGCACGGCACTTTGTGACAGCTGCCCCTGACAGACCAGTACAATAGAATGAAGGTATCTCTGCTGCTAGAAGCCCTGTGGCCAGTGTGGTGGCTGCAGGTGGAGGCCCCAGGACCAGCTGATTGCAGGCGTGACTGGCCTTGGATCCCCTCAGGCTGTGGTACTCAGGGGCCGGTGGCAATGGCAGGACAGACAGCCTGGACGCCACCACAGCTGCAGGAATGACCTAAGGCACAGGCTTCCCTGTGGCCTTGAAGGAAGACCTGAGGGATGAGGGCGGTGCTGTCTGGAGAGGAGGGGCTCGAAGTGTGGGGCTGGACCAGGAGCAAGTGTCAGCAGAGAAGCTGTCATAAGCAGAGGGTACAGTGTCTCGGGGACAGGAAGGTCCAGGGAGGGGAGCAGGGGCAGGCAGAGAAGGGAGTGAGGACGGAGGGGAGGGCCCAGACCAGATCTGGCCACACGAGTGCACCATAGACCCTCCAGCAAGGTACAGAGGGCACAGATGGTCCTCAGGCCCGGAGGAGGTGAGGTCTGAGGGACGCTGTCTGCGTGGGGACCTGTACCTGCCTGAGCACAAGGAGCAAGGCCTGGAAGCAGCACCTCCTGTGCCTGCAGGGATGGAGGACGCGAGGCCGTGGGGCCGTGTGGTAAGGAATGGGCTCAGGTTCCATCTCCCCGGGGTGCAGAGGGACGGGGCTGGGGGTGGGGGGCCCACACTGCCTGGCCAAGGATTGGGGATGCAGGAAAGAGCCTCCAGCTCCGGGTCCCCAGGCTCCTGGAAGCATCCCAGGCTTTGACACTGGAAGGCTTTTTGGTAAAAATAGACATCTACTCTTACTGGGGAGACAATCGAGGAGCAGAGGAGGAAGTGTTTCTCATATGGCGGACCACTGCCCTTAGATCAACACCCCACATACTGAACGATGAACCCCAGAGAAAAGACCCATAAAAAATCAGAAATCAAATGAGATGGCTGCCAACTGCATGGCTATTTAACTCAGTGAGTCACTTCAGGGGCAGAAAGGGTCTCCAGGGGGACGAAAGCTCCAAACTCCAGAAGGGTCAGGGAAAATCTGTGGCTATTTTTAAAACTTAAAAGAATCAGCTAAAGGCTCAGGATTAATCACAAGTCTCAACAAAGAAGCGGGGTACAAGAGACAGCCAATAATCAAAGACATTCTCCTGGGCTGCACCAGCTACAGGAGCACATGCTAAGACACAAAAATAGCTCCTGAGATCCCATTAAAAGCCCCAGAATGATCAAGAGTAAGCCCAACCCAAGAACCCGGGCTGTGCAGACCCAGCCAGAAGTGTTTCACTTTAACAACAGGAAGTGGAGATAAACACCATGTCTCAGGTTTGGTCTTCAAATACAGAAGAAAATAGTGCAATGTTGTTAATTCTTTGCCACTTATTTCACATGTTTAATATGTTAACAGAAAGAAAAACTTCAGGAAGAAATGTTTGGAATTGAATAAAACATCCTAAAAAGTATTTGAAAATCTAAGCAGCAGACTTTACCACACAGCATAGCGAGTTCAGCTTTGAAACCATGAGAAAGAACTCAGCGTGCTGCACACTAATAGAAAGCCCCACGGATGACACACGGCCGGGCGTGCCAGGACCCACAGCCTGGGAAGACACCCAGGAGGTGGCCGCTCTGAGGGCCAACGAGGGCAGCACAGCAATGACTGCGGGACACCACAGCTCTGGTCCTCACCTCAGGCCACAGTGAAATACTGGACGAGGACTTAGCCATAAACTACCTTAAAAAATAAAATAACAGGAAAATAGACGCAGATATTTTTCCCTGAATTTGGAGGAGGGTGGATTTTTAACATGGAAGAAATCAGTAGAAGAAAAATGGGTATATATTGAGTTACATATATATAGATATATCTCAAACTCATATAAATATCGAAAAGACAAGATGAACAGAACATAGAAGGGTAATGAGCTGATAGGTCAAGCGGCCCTGGCAAGTGCTAAGGGCCTGAGTTCA
>NDGM010496795.1:0-10716 GCA_002564305.1 Octomys mimax | reverse complement strand
ACAAAGATCAACTAAAATTAAGTCTCTCTTCCCCTTTTTCAATATAATCAACACATTTCTGAAGGTATGTATTAATTTTAAAATTTCAAATGGGACATAAAATTTTTCAGGGATCAAGTGAACAAATAATTCAGTCTTTTAAAAATAATCCAAGGTAGGAATTAACATTTGTTTGTGTACTTTTTTGACTAAGAAACTTTTAAACACTTAAATTTTACTTAAATCAATAACTCAGATTATGTCTGAAAAGGAGGAATAATTTTTCTTTTTATCATTAAGCAGAAACTTAACTAGTTGCTGTAAGAAATGATAACTGTTAGACCACTACTTTTCTGATTTGGAAAATTTTTATCTATGAAGTGACCATGGGTAGAGATTTTGAAGATTATGTCACATCATGACTCAGATGTTTTCCAGGAGAGCAGAGACATTAGATTTTTATAGTTTAAATATGCATCTGTTCTCTAGTCCCTTCACTGTGGGGCAATATTAAATTTTGAAATGTTATTACGTAGGCAAAACAACATTCTATCACAGAAGTAGATACAAAGGAATAAAGTTTATCCAAATGATAATGAATCAGTGAATCTATAACTGCACTACTGGGATACTTAAAGTACCCTTTTCTCCAAAATTGATGGTTAGAGTACTTTAAGTATATTTTTCTATTGCCTATTTTTATTTACTTGGGCATCTCCATGAAACTACTTTCCCTCCTTCTGTTTGTCTTCATCATTTCTGTTTTGAGAACAAGCCCATCAGATAACCAGCTGGCCTTCTGGAGGAATAGGTGCCGTAGTGTGGCAAGGATGGAAAATATGAAAAGTAGAAACAAATTGGGGCAATTTTCAAGCAAAAAGCTTCCTTGTAGTGGCTTCAGACCTACAAATTATTTTTCTTTAGCTCTTGCTGTTTCTACAACACTTCATCTGTTGGGAACCTGTACCATGCGACTAATCTGCTGTCTCTTTCTTTCTTAAATGTAGCTTCAGGAGGAAGACCATGTGCTCCTCAGTCAGAGTGACACCCGCAGTGCTTTGTTCAGAGTCAAAAGCAAAGTAGGTTCTCAATAAATACTTGCTGAGCAATGGAAGGAAGGATTTCATTATGTCATTCTCTTGTGTACTGCAAGCCTCTAATGAATGTATCCTAAGTGAGACATTTAGTTGAGTTAGCAGAGATTGTCTTGTAAGAATATAAGTATCTTTGATAGGATTAGGGGTGCTAATAGGAATAGATTAATTTAAAGTTTCCCTTTTGTGATGGCTGAGTTAGAATTAGCTGCACTGAAGAAACAGGAGCTTAAATTCAGGTTTAAAAATATAGGGTACAATCTGGAAGAAGGAAAGAAAGTAGTACTAGGGATAGCGTATACATTAAGCTACACAAGGAGCCAGGGAGATGGCTCAGTAGAATAAGTGCTTGCCTAGCAAGGGCAGGGGCCTGAGTCCAAGCCCTGGTTCCACCAAAAAAAAAAAAAAAAAAAAAAGCTACACAATGATCCAATGGGGATTAGAGGCAAAAGACCCCAATCCTAATTCATAATGGCACTAAAGGTCTTTAGCATGGAAGACAGAGGGTCAAAAAGGATGAAAGATGCCAAAGAGAATCAGCAAGGGCTATACTAACAGGTGCTATAAAGTGCTTTGCACCATTGTTTCCCTTTTTCTTGCTGTGGTAACAGAAATTAGTGAGACAGGAGCTAAGATTCTATTAGACAGCAAGAGCAACGACCCCCTCAAAGGAGTCAGGAAACCCAGAATGGAGTCTTGTGGGTGCCATCTCTCAGAGAACCTTATAAAAAAATAAGAGCATGACCACGAAGGCCACGTGCTCAAGATCCCTGCATGGATACTGCGTGAACACTAAAGAAGTTGAACCCTAAAAAGTATGTTTCAACCTACAAAGGTACAGATTATGTTGCTTATGCTATGGCCAGAGCTCCCTTCTAAACTTAAAACAAAACAAAACAAAACACCCTAGGAAAAAGAGTTTTGTCATCAGGAGCATCTGACTCAGATCACCCTCCTGGCTAGCAGAGAGTTTATTTCCTCCCCTGTATATATTTAAAATACATTTGTTTGCCCCAATTCCTCATTAGTCAGACAAAATACTGATGCTCCAGTAACATTATGACTGCTTATATTTCTAAGACTTGGGTTTGGATAAAGTTAAATAGTGTGGGCCTGCCGATCTATCACCATTGGGTAAAGACTTTTATTGAGTCAATTCTGAGGACAGCACTTTAGAATTGTAAGACTTCTTAGAAACCCAGTGAATGTTTTACTTAGCTTACACTCAGAGACCTTTCCTATTCTTTTAAGAAAACCACACTGCCACGTGAAATGTGTCATGCAGACAAAAGCAAAGCTCCCCGGAAGGGCTGCGGTCACTCTGCCACTCAGTTTTCTTTCTGTCATCTCTCCTTTCCCCTCAGGCTAGTCTGAGCTATATTGGATGCTCTGGGCTCTCGTGTGCCACTTATAATCGATTATCTGAAAAACTGCTTGTTTCTGACCGAACAGATCCAGCAAAGTTCACAAGCTTGACAAAATGAGTTAACAGCACAGGAAGTCTGATCCCAAATTCAGTATACTTGCTATGGTATTAAAATTCTACAGGACTAAGCATACCCAGCCACGTGTCTCACCCCATGCCTACCACAGGAAAGTAGTGAACAAAGAACTGTGCTATGCCTGAGAAGAAAGCATGCTTGCGCTCTACATTAGAGATTTATAATGTAAGAATTGCTTGTGCAGATCAGGTTTATTTTTGGAGACAACTATTTCTCTAATTGCAAACTATTTCTCTGCTCTTTGTGAGAAACTTCAGTGTCCATGAAGGTGGAACATATGTCTGCTCTGTTTACCATCATCAATGCCTACGCATGGTGCCCACGACCAATAGAACAGCCAGATGCTCAATAAGTAGCTGTCACATGTGCTGCTTACAGATCCTTTTATCTCTGTGACTCTCAACTCAGCAGTTAATGCACTTGAAATAAACTCATTTCCTTTTACGCTATAGGTAGTTGGTTAAAGCATCAATGTATAGTGTACACATAATCTTAAATACCAGAAGAAATTTGACACTCAGTTTAACTTACTTTGCTCCCAATTTATGCAACCAAAATCCTGTCAAAGTCTGATAATTTCATCTGTTCAGTATTTCTTATTTTCATTCCATTTTTTTTTTCCTGTCTCCAAGAATGTCCACTGCTGTGGAAGCTTCACATTGTTTTCTGAATAATTTATCTTGTGCAGTAGATTTTTACAGGTCGTTGACAGGCTGTGCTTACTTGCTTCCTCCTTATTTTTGCCTTAACTCTCATGAGCCTCCCCTTTGCCTACACTTCACAGTCTCTATAGACACCGTGCAGTGGTTTGAATTCCTTAATGAGCTTAGTGTGCGATCATTTCAGCCTCTTCTCAGGTACTCCGTTCTCAGCTTCTTCTAAGTGATCTGAGCTTGTCCAATGCACTGTCCTGTCTAGTCTCTAGCTCCTGTTCTTTGTATCTGTAGTACCCTTTTGCCCTTCTCTGCTACTTTATAATTTCTGACTTGCCTTTTAAACCTCAGTTCCAATGTTTAATCTTTTTGACTTTACCTCTTCTTCTGACCCTCAGCCCCACCTAAGAGACCGAACACATCTTTTGTAAGCCTTCAGGATGCTAAGATAATTGGCTTGGTGCTAATATCACTTTTGGACTCAGCGCTTCATAGCAGGTCCTCTTCCTTCCATAGCTGGAAGCCACATCAAGAACCTGGTCTTTCCCACAAAGAAAAGGCTCCTTGTAGGTTACTCACATTGAGTAGTAAAGTGGTATTATTCCACCTTCCTAGGAAGATGCTAGTTGATTTTTTCTTCAAATCTAAATATAGGAAATGGTTTAAATGGTGATGTTTAAAAATATGCAAGTCTATATATAACAAGTAATAGTAATGATGTTCCAAAAGTTTTGTAGAACGTCAAGTGGCAAAATGTTAATAATGTATTCAGTAATTAATGCTATACAGAGCTTGAATTTAGGTGATTTAAGCTAAAATATTATATTTCAACTATTAAGATAGCTGTGTTCTCTAAAATGCTCATAGGTGTTCTGGTGACTAGTTCAGTAGACATCAGAATGTCTGGTTTCTCAGATGTTCTGCTTTTGGGTCAAACATGCAAGTATGTAAATAATCCCACTCAGTCAAGAAACCGGGAATTTTATGTTGCAGATATTCATTGTTTCAGTTAAAATTCATTTGTTAAGTGCTTTTTCAGGCACTGGAAATACAGTACTTAGTGAAAGAGTTGAAATAAACCCAATAATGAATTTCTGTCTTAGCTCATGTGTAAAGGGTTCTTCCCAGCTTCGCAGTTCTGGGAGGTGTGGAAAGCTTCAGAACTGGAGACTAGAGGGAAATCCTTTGGCCCTAGGAGAATCAAGTGTGCCGCTGAGAGGGACAGGGAAGCTCATCTATCCTTTCCTGTTTTTGCCGACCCTGAGAGAAGCTCTGCTACTTCACCATGTACTTTCTCTCTAACGTGCCATCCTTGCACCAGAGACCTCAAGACTGTGGGTCTCTCTGGAGTGGATCTTCTTCCAGAATGGAACTTTTAAAACACTGAGCCAAAATATATCTTTGCTCTTCATAAGTTGAAAATCTAGGTATTTGTTACAGTAAAAAAAAGCTGACAAAAAGAATAGAATTGTAGGAACAATAAAGAGTGTTCTCTTAATTTGTGTTCAAATTTGATAATTTCAATTGGCTCATTAACTATGAGTGAAAAAGATTACTGGCTTTGTGGAGTGCTATTAAAAGAACATACACTATATACACTACACATCACCTCTCATACCACAGCTTCTTTTATCTTTTCTCAAAAATGTGGAACTTCTCAATCAGGGAAAAAAGGAAGTAAATGGCTTAGATTCTATTTACATCCTGCCAAGAGATATCCAAGCTTCTTAAGTGTTATTGCATGCTTGCATCCTGTGTTTTTTAGTTGCCATTAGACCCTGGGGTCCTGATCTTTTATATGTGCATGGTTTTCTTTCCAGGAGACCTGAATGAAGAAAAACTGAGAGATTTTTTTCCCCAGCTTTCATGTTGAGAGTATAAGAGGAGGTGATTTTGACATTTAAGATCTGAAAGCAAACTCACCTTATTTATATTTGAGCTTATGTTCTATTTCAATATTTAATAGCAACTAATGTGTGAAGGTGAATGTTCTGCTTTTATGTTGGCAGACCCTTTTCATCCAGATTGTGTTGAGATAAATCTTGGATCTTGAAGAGATGTTTGTGGAAAAGTTGTATTGACAAAGACATCTGTGCTTCTCCCAGTTCAAAACAATGTTTAGTTCTGGGAATTGTTCAGAAACAGGTGCCAGCTGACATTACTTTACAGAGCACTTGCCCGGCTGGTACACTGCATGAACACTTTGCAGTGCCACTTATGAACTCACAGCTAGGCTGCTAAGAAATTATGTTTACTGTTGGAAGGAGCAGTGTACCACACAGGGCATCCTAGGTTACAAACAACCCCACTCCGCACCTGACACCCCTGGGAGAAGGCTAGTGTGTCGGGCAGCAGTTCCTTATATGAAAGCTATTTTATACTGGTAATTCCAAGTATGGGGTTTCTGTTGGAATTAGTTAATGACTGTTTATCTGAAGGAAACAACACATGCTTTGGTTTAATTCAATATTTTTTACATGTTTTTGTCATTTGTACTTACAAACAATTATTGTTTCTATTTTTAAAAAAACTATAGTATTAATGATTCTAGCAGCTTTTCTATTAAAAATAGAAGATTTTGAAAATCTCAGCTCAAGCACTATGTCAGATGTCACAGAAAGCAGAATTGGTAGCTTTGGGGGGCAGAAGTATAGGCCAAACATAATTTTTGAAAGATATTTTTTGCTAGACAGGAGCATCCCCATGAGTTTGAGGCCAGGCTGCTCTGTATAAGTGAGTTCAAGGCCAGCTTGCACTGTTTTGTCTTTTGAAAACATTGAAAAAATAATATATTTTTCAATGTTGAAAGTAAAAATTTTGAATTTGCTAAATATACGATTAAATATAAACACACATGAAATGTCAGACTCTAACAAATTTGAGCTAATTATCCATTATTAAGGCAGCCTCTCACTTTATCTTAAGTGGGGGAGTAAAATGCATGAATTGAAGCAAAATGCTATTTTGTTAAATCTGAGTATGTTCATTTATTTGGATATAATGAGTGGATTCATGCTGATTCACTGTGTTTGTGTTTCTTAGGCTAGTATAGGCCCCTGATCTACAATCTGAGATAAAATCTGAAATAACACTTACAAAGCCTGTCTCCTGCTTTTGATATGATTTAGTTTACTGTCTATCTTCCTTAAGCACCTTTGATGTAAATATCAGAATGTATATTTTATTTTCTGTACTTTATTGTAAAATCATATTGTTTGTGGATATGTCATAATCCCTCTTATCTGCAGGACACAAATTCTAAGACTTCTGTTGAATGCCGGAACCTGTGGCTAGAACTGAACCCCACATATACTATGTCTGTCACCATACCTACATATCTATGTTAAAGTCATATGTGCAAGTTAGGCATAGTAAGGGATTGACAACACTATCAAATAATAAAATAGAATTATTATTGAGAGCATATGGTAATAAAATACTGTGAAGGTAGTGTTTCTCTCAGCTAGCTGCCTGGGACCATGTAGTGTACACAATGTGGGGCCACTGAGTAAAGGGATATATTATATTCTGGTAAACTTGAAGCAGCAGAGTGGGAGCTTGTGTCATGCTACTGAGGAAAGCATGCAGTTTCAAACTTACACATTGTTTACTTTTGGAATTTCCAGTTTAATATTTGTAGATCATAGTGGACTGCAAGCAACTGAACTGGTAGAAACACAATTCCAGAAAAGTAGTTTGTAGATTGTCTCTCAGTAATGTCATCTGCATGGATCCTGTGAGGCTAAAAATGGGCAAGAAAAGTGAATATACTTGAGTCAGTGCACGGACACTGTGATACCTGGGGCAGCTCTGGGAGTCTCCAGGGCCCTTCACCTGAAGTCAAAGCCAAATGGACACAATGAAGCATTTCCTCTTTGGGCATACATTTGCACTGTAAGAAACCAGGTTATAGTTGGCCTTAAAATTTTTTTTATTCTTTTTGAACACAAAAATTTAGAAAGCTACTGGAAAAAAATGTTGATTCTTTTTTATTCTTGAAAAATCTATTTTTTTCTACTTCACATAGAGAGTTCAGCTGTGCTTCGCTTTGCAGACTGCAGGAAAGATTTTCTGGGCTCTGAAGGTCTTGCCCTTGCATTATTGGACCAAAAGATAGTCTCATTGGTTCTCTTTGGTATTTTCATGTTTTTCTTCCTTCATTGTACGTTGCTGCTTTCCTGCCATTTAGTATCCCAGAACACCACGAGGGATAAAAGAAACTCTAAAATACTCCTTGTACCTGAATACAGCTATGGATGCTCCAACTAAAGGTTGATACTTTTCCGTTTCAACCTTGGTTATCTCAGGATGCCATATAAACAACTGAAAGTCCGAAAAAGTGGAACAGTTAAAGAACCCATTATGGCAGTGATTGGCAAAAAGGAAGTTTTCACGGTTGCTTAACAGACTTCTTGAAAATAGAATTTTTCCTTCCATTCACTGGACACATGACGTATCACCACAGTTAGATGCCTATAAGTCCCTCCTGGTTCTCCCATTAGGCTCACATATTTGTGCCAGCCCTGCTCGGTGTCATTTCAAACAGCTCAAAGATGCTTATGATGTATTTGTGACCCGCTTTGCACACTCAGGCCACACCAGTGAAAAAGAAAATCATATTGCAAAAAAACAAAAAAAAGCCTTACAGACAATTTTTAGTTTTCTCAGATCTCTAAAATAATTAAATGAAAGAAATGAGGAATTTTCTGAGTAGGTCTGAGTAGTAAGAGAATCATTTTTTTGCAGCTCAGGTAGTCTCAATATGAGAATAATGACATGGCCAGAGATCATGAGGAATCAGATGAAACTCAGAATATGTCACAAAACTGGAAGTAGAAAGCAAAGCAGCTCTATTCATCTCTAAATATGGTGAAAGAAACTAAATTAATTGAACTATCCTATGTAAAATGCTAAGGTGATTTCCTGGCAGCAGTATGTATTAAATGAAGATTCACTGAAACTACTAATACTATTTCAACTAATTAATAGTATGAAAGATTTACATGCAAACTAGCTCATCTAAGGAGAGAAAATAGGTCCTATATAATTTTTCTTTGCTTGTTATGCATTAGATTCTGTGTTAACTGCTGTCCATGCGCTCACTGCCTTGTGGAGTGTGTACAGCAACCTTGTGGTAGGTTCTGTTTCTAAGGCCTTTCTACTGTTGAGTAAGCTGAGGTCTAGCTGAGTGAATCACCCAGGACAAGGGCTGGGATGTGATCCTGGGCAGTCTGGCTGCTGCCATTAGGAAGTGATTTAATGTTTCCTGACAGTGAAAATTGGAAATGGGAGAGAAGGCAGGTGGAAACCCTCTTGGAAGTTGGAACATGATCGCTTTTAGTATCCTCCAGAAAGAAAAGGACATCAAAGATTATAACAGAGTCATATTTTATTCTGATGAAATAAGACCTCGTGATAAGATACACTCACTCAGTGCACACACATTTATTAGGGCATTGTCATTCTATTAACCACACTACATTCACAGGAGGATATACTATAGTTTGAAACCTTCCAGTTAATTGCAGGCTAGATTTAAAAAAAAAGCAGTAAAAATGTAGAAAACAGACCACAGCATTTGTGGCAGTGTCTAATCCGATCAGAGTGGTAAATTTTGTAACCTGAGGTTTTAAATATTATTTGACCAAAAAGCTCTGGTTCAAATACAATCTTATCACTGAGGGCTGCTTGGGCATTTTCCATTTAATTATGTATGCTGCCCTCCTAGTATTCTTGCTGCTCTGCTTTTCCTCCTATAGCACTTGTTTGTCTGGAGAACAGACCTGGGTTATGTAAGGATTATTGGCTGTCATTATCTTTAGCAGAAACCATATGGGAACAGGCATTCCTGTCTGCTTTATGCATTCCCATATGTGCAGGACAGGAATGAGTGTCAGGCACATACTAGAAATTTAGTGAACACTTACTGAATGAATGAAAGACACCTCTACATAGTTACTAACACAAATAAGGACTTGGTTATTTTCTTTCAGGAAAGACAATCATTCGAGAAGGAATTTCTGGGAACATTAGACTAAAAAGAGGCTAGCACATGCATGAAGCCTCTATAAAAGCAGTATGGAAACCTTTGCCTAGGACATTTCAGGCAGCTCCATCCTTGGGAGGAAGTTCTGTCACATAATGCCATGCGTACAGATGTGCAGAGATGTAGTTGTGTGGAGCCAGGGACTCTCCCTACACCTGACATGGACCACAGCTCCATCAGAGGATGGGAAAGGGGGGGCTATGCATCTGGACCCTGTAGGAATCAGTAACCTTATAGAGAAAACCAACTCATAGGAGGAGTCTGTGTTAGCTGTTAGTTTTTCTGTCCTAAGGACATCATGTACTTGTCTCTGTGTGTTTGTAGTTTTGCCCTTAAATTTCAAAAAACAAAGATGCCTGAATAATTTTGACATGACTTATCATAAGTAAGGGTAAAAGTGTTTCAGCCACACCTCCACAAATGTGGTCTGGAGCATCCAGTTCTCCAGAGGGAAAGGGGGTGGCAGCTGTGAGTTGAGAAACTGGGTGGAGTCAGGGGAGCAGGACAGAGAGCTGGAAACAGGTTGGGGTATGATGGGGTTGGGTAAGCGCCTGTGACCGCCCTCTAGGGTGTGTGTTCCCCCAAAGTGAGGGCCTCTGGTCATGGGACACAGATACACCCTGCTATAAGCCAACCAAAACGTAGACAGCTTCACTCTGTTGCACCCTGAGACATGCGTTTAAAGTTTTCCTAGGTCTGCTAGCTCACCAGTGTTCTGGGATCATTTTCTTAGCTCCCCTTTCCCACATGTCTAATCTTTATCCTGATTCAGATGATTGCACAAACTCCTAACAGAACACTTTGGCTGTTTATAGGACACCAATGAATTGTTTTGACAGAAAATGTCCTCATGCAACAGAAGGGTCGGTATGGGTTCAAAGCAAGAGTGACCATGCAGTGTTTTATCATGTGTCCAAGACTACACTGTAATTTAGTGCTGGTATTTGTCTATGAGATTTAAGCTTGTTTGCTACAGAGATATAGGGTGGAGGAGCATAGGGACAGGTGGAAGACAACAAAACTTTGGCTAATTATTTGCTTATTATACTGTGTACTCAGCTTAATGTTTTTTTTTTTTTTCTTTTCTTTTTTCTTTTCTCTCTCGTTTGGTTTCATAGATGATGCTTCTACATGAGGACATAATGTGGATCTAATCCCGCTTTCTCTCTTGGAGAGTCACTTCCTTAATTGAATGTTAATCAGAGTATGATCTTTCCAATTATTGACTAGCAGTATGTTTTCAGTGACCCTGGAATCGACTGAAAACATTTATCAAAAATATTATTCTAGACACACCTACAGTCCAGCCCTCCTACTTGGAGGGCTGAGGCAAAAGCATAGTAGCTGGAGGCCAATGGGGGAAACTTAGCAAGATCCTGGCTGAAAATAAGAGCTAAAAGGACTGGGAGAGGTAGCTCTATGATGGAGGACTCTCCCCCCCC
>NDGM010496787.1:0-11730 GCA_002564305.1 Octomys mimax | reverse complement strand
GTGAGAACCAAGTGTCATTTTAATGAAAGTATCCAAGTGTACACATATAGTCTATGGTTGTATTACAGACTCGATGATTTCTGTAAAGCATAAATTAGAATTGAGGTCCTTGTAAATTTAAATTTCAATGTTGCCAATCTGATATGATTGTGTTCAGTCAACATTAAAGTCAAATTTTATTCCTCAAATGTTCTTTATAAATGATTTTCCCAAATTAAGTGCCACAGATTTAAATCCTCCAGCTCACTTAGCTTTCTTAAAGACATCAGGATATATCGCAGCTCCATGGAGTGAGAAGAACTTGGAGATCCAGAGACACATGTGAGTTCTAATTACATATCACTGGGACTCAGAAGCAGCCATGGTGTCTATTTTCCATCTGGTAAAGTGAGTTCCAAGAGAATTAGGTTGCCCATTTGGTACACACTTGACTTCAGGGACTGAGTGACTCAGTGTGCCCCAGGGCTCTGCAATCCCACCCCAAGGCAGGTTGGCACTGCCACGTGGGTTTGCAAGGAGGTCAGAGGAGGGCTTCACGGTGCTGCCGGGCAGCACCTAGTCTGCAGCTGGGGTTTGTAGCAGGCCTGCGATTTCAGAAACAAGCCAAAGCTCCTCTGCAGAGCTTGTGCGTGTCCTGTGCCCCACACAGAGCTGACCCAGCAGACAGAAATTAATGGCAGGCCCTCTGAAGCACACCCTGTGCTTCTGCTTCATGCCAGAGAATGAGCAGTTATTGGAAAGCCAGAGGGTGCCTGCCCTTACTGAGATGTCAGTAGTATGCCAGGTGCAATGCAAAAATGTGGGGAAGGTTTACATTTTAAAATGGCTGTGATGAAACGCACATCACCATTGATCCCCTTCAAACACTCTTTCCTTTCAGACGCTTCACCAGGCTCCACGGCACCCTCTGGAGCAGCTCTGGAGTCCTCATTTGTGAGCGTGTTCAGCTGCGCTGTCCTGGTTGCCGTGCCATCCTGAGTCCATTCCAAGCGTTGACTTTTCAGGGTCATTTTGACTTTGGGGAAGAGCTGGAAGCTCCATCTGCCAGACACAGTGGACAAGGTAGAGGCGGACACAGCGCCGTGCTTCCAGGAGCTGCCCTGCTGCGGAACAGAGCTTGGTGGCAGCCTGTGCTGTGCTTTCACTCATACCTGCTAATGACACTCAGCAAAAGGGAGGATTCTGGGGGGATTCATGGCACCTCATCTTTTTCTACACTGTTTTTTAAAATGTAAACATTGGGCCGGGGAGATGGCTCAGTGGAATAAGCACTTTCCTGGAAAGTGCAAGGGCCTGAGTTCATTCCCTAGTTGCACACACAAAAAAAATTTAAACATTCACCATAGACTATAATCACTCAATGTGTGTGTGCACACGCGCGTGTGCATTTTAACCACCATAGTCCTTAATGGTCGGATTGATGTGGCACACGTGGGGCCCGTCCTGCCCTCCCACTTCTTTAGGTAGAGTCCTCAGGGCTTCGTACTCTTCAGGGATAGAGGTTAATATCTGGTCTTGGTTCTACTACTTCAAAAAATGTCTTCTGGGGCTGGGGAGACAGCTCGACAGCATAAGCACCTGCCTGCAAGCACAAGGTCCCCAATTTGATCCCCAGTACCGCATACCACGCAGGCCCTTGGACCCTGGACACTCCATGCTGGCCCTGGAACTAGGTGTGGTGGTGTACACATAAAATTCCATTGCTGGGGAGGCTGAGACAGGAGGATCACTATGAGTCTGAGCATAAAGACCCTGTATCAAAAAAGAAAAAGTCTTCTGACTTTCCCCTCCATAGTTGTTGACGCTGACGTATCATTTTTATTTCAGACCACAAAGTTGAGTAGCTTCAAGTTCAAGAAGTGCTCTCCATGGACTGTGGAAACCCAAGAGAAAAATTGTGCTGGGTTTGATTTCTTGGTATTTATGTGCAATAAAAAGCTTTAAGGACAGTGTTTCTAAAAACAAACAAACAAACAAACAAACAAACCCCCACAGCTTTCTAGAATGTTGCACGAAGGACACTCTCGCCTGAATTTACAAGAGGAGAGGATGCCTCAGGACTGTGCAGTGGAACGCTGCCAAGGTGGCTGTGGAGCGCATCTGTGGCAGGGGTTTGTCGCTGGAGCTGGGGAGGAGCTGGCGTTGTCCAACAGTGTCGAGCTGGTCCTGCCCCAGAAGGACATGCTGCCTTTGCAACATTTTCGTAAGAAAGCAGCACATGTATTTCTTTGATGAAGAGGAGACCTTATTGCTGAGCTACTCAGTGAGGAAAGGGTGGAGGGAGAAGTAAAGCCTTGTTGGTTAAGGAGATGATCCGCCTTCCCCCTGACAGTGCATGTGCCTTGGGCTTCCTGTCCACCGTCCTTCAGTGTGAGTTCTTAGAGTCCCACTGACCTGCATGTAGCTAAGCCCTGTGGCTGGCCCCTGGCCTGGTCCTCACAACTTTCTCTCTCAGCAGCATTTAGTGGAGATGCTCTTAGATCCCCCTGTTCTGGGTTCTCAGGCTGCGGCCTCCCCTGGACTCCCTCCCCTCTTCCCACGTGCCCCTTCCCAAGCTTCTCGGCCAGTCTCTCCGTCTTCCTCAGAACCCGAGCCTCAGAGCTGCCTCTTCTCCTTCCTGCTCCCCAGGTGTGTGGTCGCAGGCTCCAAATTCACAGCTTCATGATGCAGAGGGTTTCCCCAGATGTGTATCTCTTGTCCATGTTCTCCCCTAGCAGGTCCCCTGAACCAGCTAGCTCTGCACTCTCCTCATTTGACTTGTTGTACGGAAATTTCTAGCAGGCTGTGGTATTTGGCCCCGCTCTCCTCACGGCCTCTCTGGTGATGGGCTTTGTGTCTGCCACTCATTCCACCACTGCCTCTGGCTCCTGAGTTGCCCCTTTCTCTCTCTTTCTCCTGCCATCCTACTCCCGGTGTCCTGTAGCTTCCATCCCGGGATTTATACTCACCTTTTGTGCTTAGTACTTGGGTTTCTCTCCCGTAGCACACATTTGCTTCTTACCCTTGTTGCCTGCCAGTCAGATGAGCTTCTACAGAGCAGGACTCTGTCATTTGGTTTATGCTGCGTCGCTAGGCCAGCAGCTGTTGTGAAGTCAATGTTTGTGAATGAAATGAAGGAATAAACAATTGCACTGCAGAGCTTTTGCCCAATTTCAGTGAGAAAAAAATCAAGTGAGATTAAAAGTTAAGCCATTGAATTCCATTGAAGTGGTAAACCAGTCCTTAATTCCTGATGCTGAAGTTAAATATAAGGGTTGTTAAAGTTGAGGTGATGCAGGAAGTCGCCACAACAAAGAATGAAAGATGCTGCATAGAGGAACAGTCCAGCTAGTGCGCCCTGCGAGCGTTCTTCTATCTCTACAGAAATCGGAGAATCCTGTGAAATTTCCCAACTCTTTGGTCACCGGCTGTACTTTTATAGAGAGCATTAATATGAAAGAGGGGTGGGTTTTTTTCCCTGGTGCTTCAGGTACCTGTGGATTTAGAAGCAATTAGCAGAAAGTGCCGAACCTGCAGAGGTGCCCTGGGCAGAGCCATGCAACCCAGGCATCCTGAAGAGGCAGACAGAGCATGCGCTCTGTGCAGTGGGCACCTCCGGCCTGACCCGGGGAGGCAAAGCACAGCACCCCTGAGAGGGAGCTGCAGAGCCAAGCCGAGACTTTCCTGAGGCTGAGCATGCTGTCCCTGGCAGTCACTCCTTGTGGCGTGTTTCCCATGGATTATTCTGCAGTGTGCTCCATGATAGGCTGCCCAATGGCCTTCTAGGACTGCCAGCTTCCTTGCAGTGTAGATGCTCAGCTCAGGAAAGACTTCCTGTGCTTAAGAGAGGCCGTCTGGGCACATTGATGCCGTCCTGGTGCCCATGCTGAGGGTGGCAGTGGGAGCGGCCTACAGAACCACAAGCGAGCAGGATCTGCTCCTTGGAAGGCAGCACCTTTTTGCCTAGGAAGAGATCACAGTGGCTTAGATGTCCACAAAAGCAATGTGGAAAACTTGGTATGGTGCCAGTTCCTTCAATGTCCACACCCAGTGCCATGAGGCCGCGGGGGCGGCGGCGGGGGCTGGCTGGCTGTGGTTTAGTGAGTAGTGATGAGCTTTAGCTGGCACTGCGACTCTGTGTTCCAAAACAAGGGAAAATACACTGGGAAGGGCAAGTGGGCTGGCCATGGTGACAAGTTTGGCTACAACTTGCGCTGCACAGACCCCTTGAACCTTGTCTGGGTCTCTCCTACCTGTGTCCCAGAGCCCCTCCTGGAAGTGCGTCGCTCCCCATAACCACTATTCTTGTTATGAGCGTGGCAGTAACCAAAGGGAAACTCCTAAGCAGACCCTCAGGGAGAGCGCTGGAGACCTGCAGCCAGGATGCTGGAGGGCCATCTACAGACCCTTGAAGTAATCTTCAAATCTGTCAGCGGGACCAAAGAGCACCACAGGGTGCAATCCCCGGCAGCCTTCGAGCACTGTCTAGGAAACAATGCCTCAGGACCAAGAAACTTGAGTTTTTTAATGGCTCTTTATAAGATCCATGAGTATTTTATTCACACTAAAATAATAATATACTTGGATTACATTTTCCAAGCTTGTAAATTTGCTACCTTTGAGCCTTAAAAGGTGTGACTTACTTCTCTCATTATTATATGTTCTTTATTCTTCTTTATCTGATTCTCTGGTCTGAAAAATAACTCCCTCACTTCCTTGAAAAATCTCCTTAATTTCAATCAACCATCAAGCTTTTCAGCATTGAAAGAATTGAGGGCACTCAGATTACCTCAGAAGGCCAAGTCCCCAGTGAGCACTTCGCTCTGTCTCCCCGTCTTCTTTCTTTCAGCAGCATTGCCCGCCATATTGCTCTGTGCAGTGCTGGGCACATAGACTTAGTTACTGCATGCTTTTATTGGGGACATTTAGAAGTATTTGTGGGGCATGTTGCTGCCATTACTACCAATGCAAGAGGAAAAGTAGTATTTTACAGCACTGTAGTGGTAGTCCAAAGTTCAGAGATAAATTTTCCTGTTGAAATATTTCTAAATTAATGTGTGACACTTCACTGGATATCATTTTGAACACAGCTATAGCTTCTGAAGAAAATAAATCACAGAATCAGACAGTGTTTATTAGCCCATGTGCTGTTATGTCCTGAAGCGCTACTTCCACTTGTGATGAAATTGGCAGCCAGGGGAGATAAAGCGAGCGTTTGAAAGTGTTATATCCCCTGGTCCTCGATGAGCCGGAGAAATATAAGGCATTACATGAAAATGTCTGTTTTCCCATTTAACCTTGTTGCTTTTAAAACATGTTATTTTGGGACTATCTTTATTTTTTCTCTAACTCTTTAATTAAATGCGTCTCATCTTGGCACCAGGGGGAGTGTCCCCAAGCACCCGCTTTCTGTGTTCTCCCTTCCACAGCTAGCTCCTGGTGCTGGGAAATTGCAAAGTGGTTTCCTCTCTCATTTCCTCCTTGCATTCTGCAGTGATCATGCAGCTGGCAGCCCCACCCCGGGGCCAGTCAGCTGCAGCACGTCTCTGTTTCTGGATGCTTTCTGTCGTAGCCTGGGGAAAAGGAAAGGACCCATGAGCCGCTCAAGAGCTGGGGGACCAGTGAAGGGCAGGGAGCAAGGGTGTAGCCCGGAAGGACGCTGCTCACGTGAACCTCAAAGTGCGCCCCATCATAGGGTTCTCCATTTGCTCAGGTGACCCTGCCTGAGGACTCTGACTGTTAGGTCCTCGGTGTGTGTTGGATTTGGGACTCCAAATCGCAAGCAGCTCAGCAAGCAGGTCTCAGGGGCAGGAGAGAGGCCAGTTGGTGGCCCGTGTGCTGGTGCCTGCTGTCTGCTCTGCACCCGCCTGGAAGCCAAGATAGCATTTCATCGACAAGCATTGGCAGCGTCTCAGATCTGTCTTGCCCAAGTGTCTTGCCAGCTCCCCATTTCCAAGGCATTATGCCCCTCCCTCTTCCCTGCCAGCTCCCAGAAGTGCCAGGATGGTGAGGCATGAGGAACAGTGGCTTGGTGAGGAGTGATTACGTGTGGAGGTGTCAAGTGGGTTCACTCCTGCAGACAGCAGCCAGGACTCACAGGGCAGATGGATGTCTCTTCCAACCTACATTTGCAGTCAGATAACAAGTCACTCTTGACACAATAATAGGAGCTCAAAGCACTAGAAAAATACTGAAATGCAGATGTCAACATGGAAAGCATGTGCAATGCGTGCTGGCTCTACTCCCACCAGTGTCATGGCCTTGGTCTTTCTAACAGAGCTGTGGACCTCCTTAGATGCCTTGGCCCTCTCCTCTCCTGTCCCTGCAGCCCTTCCCTCTAGGTAGAGTCCCTGCGACACCTCCAGTGTTTTGCGATGTGTATTCTCCTTTCTGGTTTTCCCTTCACATTTTTCAACTATCACTATACGTTGTTTTTGATGGTGTCCATTGTCAGAACCAAGGGAACCACCTAAGGCCGGTGTCTTTGTACTGTGTGACCTCGACATGTAGGTGACCGTGATTTCCTGGCAGAGTCTGCCTGCCCTCAAGTTGCGGGCACCATAGGCACAGGGGACTCTGCCTCCCCAGCACAGGTCCTGGTCTCTCCTTTCCCATGAGCTTTACTGCTTGCCACAGTGAGCTCTTCTGAACCTCTCATCCTCAGCCAAGTGAACTCTCACATCTGCAGTTGGGCATCTGTGCAGGAAGCATGCCGTGCCTTCTGAAGATGCCATTTGGGGGATTTCTGCTTTAGGGATCGGGCTGCAGCTAAGATGGCTTCAAGGGAAATTTGGCGAGCAGCAACATTTCTGCACTTTCTTTTGCATAACAGCTGGGAGGACTCAGCTCATTCTCCGAGCCCGGGCTGCTGCCTGCCAGCTGGCAGGGAGCACTGCAGAGTGAGGTGCCGAGACTTAGCAGCTGCATTACTGCAGATCCATCTGGAGCGCTCGGCGGATGCCAAGCCCTGGAGTAGGAGGGGCGGGATCCCTTGAAATCGAGATTTTTGAAGCCATGCAGGGAAAGTATTTTCTCCTAGGCTCACATGCTTTGACCTCGAAGTCTCTAACGCCTCCTTCTCTCCCAGCCTGGATGCCTGCATCCTTTAGAGTGCTGATGCAGAAGCTAAGGGCCTCTGGTCGTCATTTCCCACATAACTGGTAAAGAAGCATAACACCTGTATCGTTTTTTAAAAAAGAATCAGGTAATTGCTTCGTTTGGAAAAGCCTTTCATGATGCAAAAGCATTATGTCTTAGATGTCATCGGAGTGCCGCAGTTTGAACTTTGAACAGCATAGAGTAAGCACCTCTGGAGACGGTCCAGGAGTCTCTTCATCTTAGTAATTTTAGAAGCCAGTAATCCCCCATTAAGGAACATCATATCCCAAAAAGTCCTTCTAGTCCCGTTCTTTCCTGTCCAAGGTCACTGGGGATCATGAGAATTGGACTTGAGGACAGGCTGACCAGCTCTTCCATTTGGTAGGGAGATGCCCGTTTGAAGCCACTTGAGCTCTAGAATGCAGACTGTTTAGAGTACTCAGCCATGTGCAGAAATTATTTCCCTTAGGAGACGAGAAGAAAATATTTTCCCACTCTTGCGAACCTCCCTCCAAACACAGATGGCATGGTGGCTGGGAGGATGGGAAGGGGTGGCCTCGCAGGATGGCAGGGCCACCCCTGGTGCAGCCCCCAGGGTGGCCTGCAGTGGAGCAAAAGCATGGCTACTGGCTACTCTGGTCCCCTGGCACAGGCACACTGCTTTGCTGGGTGGTGGCAGGATTGATGCCCTTGCTGTAGTTTTTCCCTTTATCTATTTCTTTATTCTGATACCTGAATTTCCCCCACCATTATTACTAAGAATGCTTCATTTTTACACTCTCCTCTCCTAAAACTGACTCTACAGAAAATGCTTTGTATAGGCATGCTTACTGCAGGAAACTGCGATGTCCTGTGGGGAGTGGTGCATGCCAAAATCTAGGTTAGCCCAATGTGGTGACATTTTATACACATGTCCTGAAGGCGTACATGGTGCATGCTTCATACAGCATGGTGTTCAAAAGAGAGGGCCAGCTGCCAAGCAGTAGATGAGAACGCTTCCACGGGAGTCCCCTTCGCGGCTCCCCACACAAGCTGGCCCTCTCCGCTTTCCTCTGCTCCTCCCCCTCTGGGTTTGAGTCGCAGAAACCTGGAGATGAACTGGCAAACACTTCAGCCAGCACCGCGGACTAATGTGTGTGCTCATATAAGATGTGTGTTATCTGTGATGTACATGCGGATAGAGTATTAATCACACATACCTGCTATGCACGTATATACACCTTACACTCACAAACATCTCATTATGTTCTCATGGTGCTTATAATGTATGTGAATATACACATGATAATACTTCATATATAGAGAGATACAATCGCATACATTTTGTTTTTCCATGTAAACATAGATCCTCATATAAAACCTACTTGTAATAATTGTAGCAACACATGTTTGTTATCATAGATGGTAAAATTATAAACAATTTGTCTAATTTTTTTATTCTATAGACTGTCAAAAACATTGATAATAGGTAAGTTAAAAGGACACTCTAAATGACACCACAGCACACAACAAAGGTTCTCATCATTGTCCTAGGCACCGGTTGCCAGAACACGGGAATCTACAAAGGAACTATAAGCATCTTCAATAGAGCTCCAAAGGAAGGACGCCCGACCTCACCTCCAGAGGAGATTCGAGACCAAGACCACAGGCACCTTCCAGGGAGACGTCTCTCGCTGTCTTGAAGATGGGGGTCTTCTCACTGTGTCCCCATGCAGCGGAGAGAGGGAGAATGAAAGAGGGCAAGTGGCACTCGGGGCTTCCTTGTCCCTACCAGACCAGAGGTCTCCCCGTGTGACTGTGTCTGCTGTGCTTAGGTCTCGGAGCCCCCTACCTCTGAACAACGTCACACGGGGTACAGGGCTTCGGAGCAGCGGTGCAGGAGGGGCACGGGGCTCAGTTCCTAAGAGGCCGTCCACAGCTCTCTTTTGGGAATCATTGTAGACTCCTGAAATCCCTTGGCCGGCAGGTTGTAGGGGCACACTGGCTCTGTGCCCCGTGACAGAGAGCACTGGGACTCACAAAGGACAACAAAGGCCACCGAGAGGCTCTCTTTGGGCTTGGGGTGGACGGTGGGTGGTGGTGTGCTAGAAATACCAAGCAGCCCTTCAACTCGAAATGCTATTTTCAATTTAGTGCAGATGAGAAAGAAAAGAGGCACATACAGAAATTAAAAGAAAAACAAATTCAAAACAGATGTCAGGAAATACTTTGCTCCCCAGAGGAGGAAAAATATAGATGAGAAGAATATTTAAGCAAGGCAGTTCACAGAATTAAGAAACTGGGCTCATCATTTAAAAATAGAGACTGATTAGCGGGCACGGGTGAGGTAGGTAGACACTAAATTTAGAGGAAGAAACGTGATCTTCCTGGAAGAAAGGCACAGGGTGCGTGAGCTGGTTCTGCTCCTGAGGCCAGCTTGCCCACTGCGTCAGCCTCTCTATGGGCATCTGAAAGGTGCGCGGCAGTTGTGTTTACGAGACAGGAAATGCGCTCCTTAGCAGGAAATAAATCTGCCCCTGCAGACGCAGCAGGCTGTGCCTCTCATTAGCCGGGAGTCCCACAAGCCCTCTCCTGCCTTTGTTTCCACTTTAGAGTCCATCATAATGACAGTTTTCCACATGCGAGTCCTGTGGCTGGTTTTTTGAACAAGTGCAGGTCAGGTTTACAGACCAAGATTTCCTGAGTGATTAAGGTAGAGAAAGTTCCCGGCCAGCCCCGTGGTTAGCACTCGCTCTGGTTTCAAGAGCAAGCCTTCTATGGGTTGGCGTGGAGGGGAAAGTGTAGCTTATTTTTAAAAGTTTGTTCACACACATTGCTGCGGGTTCCTTCTTTTTGAACTCATTAGGTCGTTTCTCAAAGTGACCCAAAATATCGGGCTGTTTGCTGATGATGCGTGAGTAGTGTACAGCCTGAAAAATTGCAGGTTTTGGCAAGTTCTGCATGAAATTGAAAAGTGTAGTTCTTGATGTGCAAATCCATAGTATGGCGGAGAGTCAAGGAGGTGCTTGCAGTGTGCAGTGGTGGCTCCTGGCAGCATTTCAAACAAATCACAGAGGTTTCGAGACAGAAGCCCGGGGCCGCGCGCAAAACCTGGCACCTTTTAAGTGCTCTGAGCCTTGCTCATGAACAAATGTGCACGCTCTGAATCTGTGTCCAAATGACTTCTGCTCGTGCTTTGCCTTTCATGCAGCCCTCTGCATTATCCATGGAGTACCATAGTCACTGAGGAGGCGGTTCCCTGTTCCCCTTGCCCTTGCTCCACAGTGATTTGGGGCTCCTTTTCTGAGTCCCCATAAAACTATGGACATGCTCTGTTAGATCCATTGTAATATTCTGCTGTGATAATGTACCTACCTATTCATGTCTCAGCCTCAGAAAATGTTACTTCTCCTTGAGATTAAGAGAATGTGTCAATGCTTTGGGTTTTGTATTTTAACGAACAAATTAAAGCAAAATTTCAAGCCAAATGAATAGGGGAGAAACAATTGTTAATACTTTGTGTATTGCTATGTTCAAAACAGTTGCTCAGAGTACAGAATGAGGCATGAAAAATTGCCCACAGATATTAGCACCAACCTTTCTTTTAATGAGCCAAGAGTAGTAGCACAGCTATCCTGACTATTGTAGCCTCATTTCTTTTCCTTTCTTTGTTCCTCCCTTCTCCCGGCCATCTCTAAATTCTCCCACATTTTCTAGCATTGAGCTAATGGCTAATAAATGCTTTTCAGAACTGAAATGATCTGCAAAATGGTCTTAGTTCAGGTTCATACAAAGGAGACGCTGGGATAGGGTGTTGAGTGCAAGTGGCCCCTTACGAGGATGACTCCAAAGCTGAGGCATGAGAGTGTGAGACAGGGAGAGGAAAGCCGGTCGAAAGTTCGCTGTTGAGCTGGTCTCCCCTGTCCTGAGAAACTGGGGGTTCAGGCCCTGCAGGGCTCTGGAAAGCTACATAATCAGTAGCACCACACTGTCCTCCAAAAGGAAAGGGCTGAGGCAATTATTCATCCAACCTTCCACTCCTTAGTGATGGCGTCCTGGGGTCAGGGCCCCTCCCTCGCAGGGGATCTGTGTGTCTCACTGCAGTTGAAGGGAGAAGCGAGCTGCGAGGTAAATAGGGCCCACTCGGTGCTCATAAAGGGTTCATTGAATGAATTGATGGCTGACTGTGGAATAGATGAGAGGTCCTGAGAGTGGAGAATTGGGTGCGCTCCATCAGTAATGAACACAAAGTTGGGGTTCCCAAGTGTGCCCAGGGTCTCTCTTCCTGCCACCTAGACTGGCATAGAGTCTTGTTAGAGGGCCATAGCTTAAGACAATGCAGAGCTTCAAGGCAGATTTGCAGCCTTGTAGAACAGGAGGAACCCTAGGGTGTCTGTCTTGCTGCCTTGAGGACAGAAGACGGACATGCTTGCATGCTGGTACAAGCTCGCAGGCACCTAGGCAGCTCCCATCTTCACCTCAGGACTCCTCCAATACCTCAGGTTATAGTGTAGAAGTAACATAAAAACCTGCATCATGCTTTGTCTAGAAACTTTGCAAACTCAGTGAATCACCTGTTGCTCCTAACTGCGTCTTTCCTTGGACCAGTCAGCTCATAATAAGGTGAGAAATATTGATGCTAAAATAGAAGAGTCACAAGCTAACGATGTCTTT
>NDGM010496657.1:0-11166 GCA_002564305.1 Octomys mimax | reverse complement strand
GTTTTTCTTTTAAGAATGATTTATTGGCTCACACACAGGGAAGGTTAAGCAATGACAATGTGGCGAGGATCCTTCTCAGTCTGTTTTTCTCTTCTCCCATTTTGGTATTTTTCATTTCACTTTATGGTACAGGGCCTCATCCAAGCTAGGCAAGTGCTCTGCCGGTGACCCATACCCCTAGCCCTTTTAAATTTTAATTTTGAGACAGAGTCTTGCTAATTCATTCAGGGGCAACATGCGGTCCACTTGCCTCAGCCCCCAGGTAGCTGGGATTACAGGCATGTACCACTGCACCCAGCTTCTTTTTTAAAAAACAGCTTTATTGAGATTAGCTCAAGTGCAATACAAACTCACCCACTTGTAGAGTATTATTCAATAGTATTATTCAATAGTCTTGTAATATATACACAGAGTTGTACAACCATCACCTAGACAATAACTTCTTTTTTTTAATTTATTTTTTTTCCATTTATGTATTTGGTACAGGGTCTCCCCAGGCAGCTCGGACTCGCAGTGTCCCTCCTATTTTCAGCCTCGCCAGCACTGGGATTACAGGTGTGCGCCACCATCCCTGGACTCCATCGCTGGCTCGGGAGTGCGCCGCTTGGCAGCCACTGCAGCCGCACACTGTGCACATCTACAATCCGAGGGCTCAAGGCTGAGCTGTGCTTTGAATCTCCAGCATTTCATGCCAATCACATGAAGATGGGACCAGAAACGGTAAAAGTCTTATTTTGACTGAACAAGAATGCGCCCCACCCCACTTCCAACAAAATAAAATACTCCCAGTGCTGAGTGGGTGCAGGCCACGAGGCTGGCGGAGGAGGGTGGTCGGAGGAGTCGTGAGGTGGTGTCGTGAGATGGCGCAGAGTCCTGGGGTTCTGGGGTGCACCTGCTGGGTCCTCCTGCCCCAGGCTACCTGGAGTCAAAATCCTGACGCTGGAATGGGAGGAGCTGTGTCCCTGCAGCACAGCCGGGGGCTGATTGCATGCCTGGCACCGGCTGGTCCTGGCGACAGAGGTGCTCACCTGGGAATGGCCAGAAGGTCCGCTGGTCACCTGCCGCAACTTTGTGGCATCTAGGGGCCAAGTGCTGCTGCTCTGTCCTCCGAGTGGCCAGTGGTGTGTAGCTCGGCCCAAGAATAAATTAGAGGGACAAAGTTTAAGGGAAGGAAAACATTATTGGTAAGGAGGAAAAGGGAGAAAGAAGATAGACAGCTCCACTGAAAAGAAAGATAGACAACTCAGAGAAGGGGCTTTGAGGGGATGGGAGACCCTGGGTCCTTGTGCCCAGCTTTTTACAGGGTGGTGGGGTGACCCTTCCCCCACCCCGGCCTCAACAAACTGGCTTGGCTTGGCAGCCTAACATCCTGTCTTTCGGCCCGAATGCACAGCTCCTTTTTGCCTGCCTGTTTGCCTGTCCCTGACCCACCTTTCAGTCTTTGGGGTGGGTGGGAGTTGGCAGGGGGATGCCTTGCTCGTGATTAGCTTAGTAAGGAAGGGGCCGTGTGGATAGCTGCCGCACTCTGCAGTGGCCCCAGAGTGAGTAGTGTGACCGGAGGAAGCGCGCGTGCATGGAAGTGTGCATTAGCGTAGCCCTGTGCCCCTGATTCCGTGGGAGGTGGGGCGGCTCCCCGCCCGTGGCCCTGGCTCTCTCTCTGTATCCTGCCTGTCAGCTCTTTTTCTGGCCTCCTGGTGAAAGTCCCAAGGCCCTTGGCGCCTTTGTTTATCGCTTTTCTTTCTTCTCCTTTTCTTCCCCTGTCTTTGGCTTGCTTCCCGGGGAGTCACTCTAGTGAGGTCTGTTCTAACTCCTGTTGGGACTTGCTGGAGCCCCAGGAGGCTCCTGTCCTCCCTTCTCATCTGCAGACCCCTGGCCCTACGCCTTGTCCTGTTTCCAGTCCCCAGCTCCTGGGGAGGGTCCTTCAGTTCTCTTTTCCTATGCAGAGAGGCTTGTTGTCCACCTGCTTGAGGTGACCACCCTGTCCCACACATCAGCCCAGAGATCCACATTGGCCTGGGGTTCCCACAACCATCCAAAGCCCCCAACATCCCTGTATTTAGCGCCCTTTAAGTGATCCCAAGGGGGTTCACTGTTCCTGAGGGGACCCTGACACAAAGCACTTGATGCAACTGCCAGGGCATAGGGAGGACCAGAGTGAGAGACTTACAGCTAATAGCCATAGGAAACAGGGAGCTGGACCTTGTGCAAATGGAGAGGGGACCAAGAGATGCAGAGAAGGAGGGGGGTGGACACAAATATTATTACAGCATCCCTAGTGTGTCAGTCAGCTTTCAGTTACTGTAACAAGTGTCTGAGCTAAGCAGCTTATAAAGAGAAAAGGTTCATCTTGCTCACAGTTTCAGGTTGCAGCCTGTGATCAATTGATCCTATTGGCTTGGGCTCATGGCAGCTCATGCATGCAGAGGAGACTGTTCATGGGCAGGAAACAAAAGAAAGAGTGGAAGAGAAGCCTCCCCACCCCGGCTCCGGGGGACTCATCCCAGTGACCAAGGACCTCCCACCACACCCCACCTCATAAAGTTTTCAGCACTTCCAGGTGGCTTTGCACTGGGATTTTAATGAGTAGATCTTTAGGGGACATTCTGGACCTAAACTATAGCACTTAGGTACACATATAGGCTGGGTTCTGGGACCCGAAGTCTACAAAACCCAAATTGCTCAAGTCCTTTTTATAAAATAGTGCCGTGCTTGTGTAGAACCCAGGCACGTCCCTTCATGTGTTTGAAGTCACCTCTAGGTGGTCCATAATACCTAACACAGTGTAAATGCCAGCTGTCATGTTGTGTTGTTTAGGGAACAAGGAGAAGAAAAAGTGTGCATGTTCGGCACAGAGGCAGTTGTTTTCCAAATGTTGTGGATCCTTGTTAGTGGAGGAATCTGAGGCACGGAGGATGGATGGCACTGTTATTACTATGATTTGTATAAAGAATAATACTAACAAGCAAGTGAGAACACACGTCATCCAGGAAGCCATTGTCCTTTCTGTGTGTTACTAGAACAGCTTGGTACAGTTGTAACCTGGAGATAGTAAGGATTTTTCAAGTTATTCTCTGGGGTCACCAGGCTCACAGCTTTGAAAAAATCTGTGCACCGAATGGGTATAAATTTGATGGCCTTAAATTACATATGACTAACAAACCTCAGCTCTCCCTCAAAGATGAGGTGTGGCCTCCGTCCCACTCACATAGCCACCGTCTCTCTGAATGGAAATGCTCCTGTGCTGGGTGAAGCGTGTCCCACCTGGCCAGGCCTCCTGCCACTCTCGAGCTTACTGTGTGGCCCCTGAAGTAACTAGGTGGTAGATGACCTTCACATGACCAGTATGACTGGTGTTTTAATTAGATGGAAGAATGTACTCAGAAGGGGAAAGCTGGGGCCAGTGAGATAGCTCCGTGGACTAAAGTGCCTGCTTAGGCAAGCTTAGGCAAGCACAGGGACCACGGTTCAATCCCGGCACCACATGCCATGCCAGCACTACCCCCCGGGCAGGCTGAGCTGGCCAGGGTCCTGGCAGGGTGGTGTACACTTATAATCCCAGCGCCGGGGAGGCTGAAAGCAGGAGGATCATCATGAGTCCGATCTGTGTAGTGAGATCCTGTAGCAAATATACACACTATGTATATATGGGAAAGCTAGAGTGGAGACTGCCAAGGTCCTCTCCAGCTGGGCAGCATTGGAGTTGCACATCCTCCCATTGTCCAGGCCACGTCGCAGCCCAGGGGAGCAAACACTTGCATCACTCTTCAACTTGGTGTGCTGGAGCCCTAGCCCTGGCAGAGGGTGGGATTAAATCATGGAGGTGGGGGCACAGCGTGGGATTAGAGAAAGAGCTTAAGCTCATGCCCACCCATGGAGGCAGCAGGAGAAGGCCTCTTCCTGCACCAGGAAGAGAACCTCCCCAGGAAGCAGCCCTCCATGCACCTTGACTTGGACTTTCAGCCTCCAGCTCTGTGAGCAGGGAATGGCTGCTGGTGAGACGACAGCCAGGCCGTCACACCCTCCATAGCTGAGCCAGCTGTCCCAGCCTGAGTAGCCATGACGGTTAAGTTTGATCGTGTTCTGCTGAATGGCTTGGAGCCACCTGGGAGGCTGGTAGAGCGCAATGTGTCTGGGTGGGTCATGGAGGTGTGGCCTTGAACATGACAACCAGGGTCACTCTCCCCTTTCTCTCTGACCCTGTTCTGCTCTCATTCCCAGCCATCATGGATTAAGAGGCTCCATTCTGCCACGTCCTTCCGCCATGTTTTTCTGCCTTGGAGTCCTGTGACCACTGACTGAATCCCTTAAAACTGTGAGGCAGACTAACGCTCTCCCGCTTCAGGGTGTGGAAGTCAGGGGTCGTGTTCCAGCACCAGGAGCGCTGATTGACGCAGAGCCCCACTTGGCATAAGTCGTCGTGAGTTGCTTGGTGCTCATTTCACATATGACTTGGTGATCTTGCGCTAGCGGCTGGCCCCAGCTGGTTGGTTGCCTAAGAATATCACGAAAGCTTACAGGAGTCCTAGCACAGCTCTGCCCTGCACACTTGCAGCCTTAATTTAATGACAAGTCACCCAATAAGGGGGTGGGGAGGGCCAGGCACTGGGTTTCCGCTCTGCAGCTGAGTAGTCACCTGTTCTAGAAGGTTCTCCCTTTCTTTGGGTTCCAGATAGTGGTGATTTACCAAGAGAGTCTATGTTAAGCCCAGACAGGACAGGAACTCAGATCCATAACCATACATCAGCCCCACACCCAATAAGTCTCTTGTAGAAAGTTCTTGGTTTGCTGGAAGTATGTATTTTTTTTCCTGTTGATCCTGGCTTGGGGTGGGAGTGCCAGAGTTCCCAGATGCCTCTTTTCTGCAAATGAGAAGAGAATGGATTAACACTGTCCATTACAGACAGCTCTGGTCCTGAGCTTGGGTGACCCAATGTGTCTTAGTTACATTTTTTTCCAGTCACTGAATCATAATAGCCAAGTCTGCAAATTAAGAGAGAAAGGGTATATTTTGGCTCACACTTCACAGAAATTGCTGTCCACAGTCAACTGGCTCTGAAGCAGGGTGGAGCAGAAGTGGTCTGTGGCGTGGCAGAGGGAAGCAGAGAAAGTGTGAAGGAGGCGTGGGAAGAGATGCACGCTTCCAGGCCACGCTCTTAGAGATCCACTTCTTCTGAGTGGCCCGCTGCTAGTGGGAAGGCACTCTAAGCCCCTGCCATGCAGTTACCTCCCCAAAGCCCTAGAAGCACAGGAGGCTTTGGGAGACATCTAGATAGAAACAGTCCCCGAGTCCACCATCTTCCAGCTGCATCAGGATCGGCAGGTTCTGGGATAGTGGGGCAGAGGCGATTTACTGTGGATGCGTTGGGATGTGCTAGCCTGTGTGTCCCCCCAGGGCTGTTCCATAGTCAGGGTAGGTGGAGTTCTGCGCAGGCCCAGCTCCTCTCAGGGTTCTCAGAACATGACAGAGCCTTAAGAATCGTCCTGAAGCTACTTTGACGGATGGATGAAAATGATGGGCTGGGAATTCCCTGGGAGGTGAGATTAACAATGGACGCTGTCTCCTGTGAAGGGGAATCAGTTCCTTCCTTTGGTAGGAAGTGGTGGTTGCTTCCGCAGCAGCCAGCGAGATTCTTTCTCTCACAACTGTGGATGTATTAACACAAAGGGAGCAAGCAGAGCGGAGCAGGATCAGGATGGATGCCAAGGTCAGCACGGCTGACTCCCGAGGGTCAGCGGGAGAGAAGCCGGAAGTCGCAACAGCCACCCACAAATATTCCCATCCTCCAGGCCTTCTGGTATGTGCTGGGCCTGCACTTTTTGGCCCCACTGGAGTCAGACATAGCTGCTTGGCTGGCTTTGCAGTGCACTGTGGGCAGAAGCATCCCCCATGGGACGCGGTCCACCATGTTGCTTCCTCCTTCCAGTGTCAGTGACCCCCATGGAACCATTGATGGAGAGGAGCCCACAGCACACTTGTGGGTCCCTGGTGATTGTAGCAGTTCCCACCTATGCCCGGTGGATACGAGGCACCAACGAGAAGTCAACTATGGCCCTGAGGTCCCTGTCAAAGCACCTGGCCTGCTGTGATTAGCACAGAACCCCAAGCAGGCACAGGAAGGGCTGGAGAGTGGAGGGAGGGAACCAGAGACTGGGCAGGGAGTGGGGCAGCGTCTCATGCACCCCATGCAATGTGCTAGTACCCCTGAGGGTCCTGAGTGGGGTGGCAGCTCAGACCAGGGAGTCCTAACTGCAGACATGTGCTAAGGATGATTTGGTGACCTGTGTTGATGGCCAGTCACCCCTGGCCAGGAAAGAGGTTGCAGGCAAAGGGTCGGGAGGACTTGTGCTGTGCTCTAAGCTGTTTAACTCCAGAGAGCCCTTCTGTACTCCCTCACCGAGGGAGCCCAGCTCAGCTTCCTGTGTGGGGACAAGGGCTGACTGCCGCTGAGCTGAAGTCTGATCCCAGCTGTGGCAGCTGCCTCTATGACAGGGAATTCCTGGAGGACCATGGCGGCTGAGCCCATGTTGACCCTGCAGATATCTGGGATTCCAGGCCTGAGTCTACTCTGTGGAGCTTCCTGAGCTTTGTGGTCTGTCTCAGTTACTCTTCCTTCATTGCTGAGAAAAAATACCCAACACCCAGAATTAAGCAAGGAAAGGTTTAGCTAGCTTATAGTTGGTAGAGGTTTCACTCCATACTTGGCTGGCTCCCAGGCAGAGTGGAATGTGGCAGAGGGCAGCAGCTCATGGCAGTGAAAAACGGCAAAGAGCAAGGGAAGGAGCTACAGCTCCAGCAGCTAGCTAGCCTCTCTCCCCTCCTTACATTGTGATGCAGATTATCTGCCCCAGGGCGGGTATAGCACTCACACCCATATTCCCAGCCTTGGACCAAGAATTAATCACAAATGCTAGAAGTCGCCCCATGACTGCATGAGGTTTTGGGGGAACAGCTAGACACAACCCATAACATGGTCTTCCCAGAGCCGGATAACTAGCTGCCACGCAGCATGAATGGCGAAGTGAGTTGGAGGGAGCGCGTGTTGTCCGGGAGGGCAGCCCAGAACTGGCTGCAGCAGATGGAAGGCGAGCGCAGTGCACTCTGCAGAGCCCCCCCAGCCGAATCCCAAACACAGCCCTGCCCTGGCAGGACCCAGGCAAACAGCGAGCTGCCAAGGATCTGAGTACAGCACGAACGGTTCTGAAAGTTAGAGGTCTTGGGATAGCACACTCATGAGGTGAAGCCTTATGATTCATAGTCTTAGGTTCACTTTATGGTCAACCTAGAAAAGAAACAAAAGCCAGAAAGAAGCCAGGTATCTGGGATGAATTAACTAAGCCTTTTTCTCTCTCTCTCCTCCCCAGCCCCTGACTCAGTCTCTTAGTTATGAGGACTACTAGACACTCAAGAGACCTGGGAGCACACTCTGCCTCCGTATCGGCAAGTTCTGCATCTGCAGTCTGATCAAGTGGGGATCGAAAGTCCTGGGGGGAAGGAAGTGTCCACATTACACATGGAAAGGACATTTTCTTATTATCATTGCCAGACAGTACAGTAGAACCAGTGTCTGCATGGCACTGCTGTTGTGCTGGGTGTCACTGGTCCTCTGGAGACGACCCACAGAAGGATGTGCCCGCCTGCCACACAAACACGGCCTCATCGTGTACGGTGCTCCTTGAAAGGATTTTGGTATCTGAGGGGGTCCTGGAACTGCTTCCCTGCAAATGCCAAGGGACACTTGTGTTAGAAAATCGACTGTCTACCCTTTCCACTCGGAAGGATCCCGCCGACTTCGTCATCCCCGTCTCCCAGGAAATCTTCTCGTCCTTCGAGGTCCGGTTCATAATCTACCTCCTAGAGTTACATCGGGCAAACTCAAAGCAGTGTTGCCATCCAGCTCTTCAAGTTCATGTTTTATTTTTGCAAGCATGGGTCGTTTTGCTTAAAGAAAACCATAAATGGGCCCCAGGAAGGACAAACCCACATCCTCCGGGAAGCAGCCTCTGTTCTCAGTTGTGCTGCGACCTTGTGCCGAGTGCCCTGCGTGTGCAGTGTGGGAAAGGGCAGGGGCGGCTGTTTCCCATCCCCTGCTAGGACCCACAGACCCCCACCCACCACGACAAAGCCCTGGGAAGGGGGAAGGGACAGAGCGCCTGGGAGGTGAGGCAGCTGCAGCCGCTGCTTGGGTGGGAGGGGGGGTCCTGGAAGCCGACCTCTGTGTGGCCGGGAGAGCAGCTTCCTCCCTCCTCTCCACAGGACCCTCTTCCTCGTGGGCCCACTAGGTGGCCTGCGATGAACGCAGTGACTTCAGATCTGTGCTGGACTGGGGAACGCTTCCTTCCCTTATCTGTCCCACTGTTTGCTTCTCGTCCACCATCTGTCCCCATAAATCCTTCAGAGCACAGCCCAGTTGACACGGGCGAGGACAACTCTCACATTTGCGCTGCGAGGGCTGCGTCCAAAGTCCTCGGTCAGAGGTTCCTGACGGAGGGCAGAGCTGTCCTAAGGGATCTCTGAGCGCCGGTGTTCTGATTGCGACAACATAAACAGCACTGCAGCCACACAAATAAATAGTCCAGTCCATCTAAGGGTCCGCGACGTGTCAATTAAACTAGTTTAACTAAGGAGACAAGACGGGGTGGGAGAGAGAAGGCTCGCCGTGCGGGGGCCCCGAGTGTGCAGCGCTGCCTCGGCCTCGCTCAGAAAAGCAGGGCGAGGACCCCAGATCTTTGCTCAGGAAGCCCAGAGGGACAGTCCGGAGGGCAGGAGGGAGAGCGCTTCGCCTAGGACTACCTGCTGTCTGCAGTTCTAAGAACTCGCAGACAGCTTCAGAGGCCGGGCGAGGAGAATGAGCCAGCTCACAGCGGGCATCGGCGTAACATGCGGGCACGGAAAGTGGCCGAAGCGTGAGTCCCGCCCGGCCCTGGGCAGGAGGGCCCAGCTGCGCGAACGCTTTCTGTACTTGAAGCCTAATTTTCTACTTTGCAGAGAATGATGAAGGGCAGCTCCTCCCGAGTGATGTGCATTCTGCAGAACACCAAGCGTCCCCAAGGGGAGTAAAGCAAAAGTCAGCAGCTGTCCCTCTCCCCCGAATGTCCAGGGAGGAAGTGGACAGTCCTTTCACCAGGAGGACACAGCGCGGACTTCCGGGAGGAGGCTCTGGGGGCGGCTAGCTGGCCCTGCGGCTGAGCCAGAACCACAGCAGACATCGGTTCCTCGCAGTCCTGGAGGGTGGGCGGCCAAGAGCGAGCACGTGGCCTGGGTCCTGGCAAGGGCCCTCGCTGGCCTTCTGGCCGGGCACCCTCTCACTGTGCGGACTGGGAAGGGGCTCTGGTCTCACAGTCTCTGCTTACAAAAGCGCCAGTTCCACCCTCACAGCTGCATCAAAACTTAATCCTGGGCTGGCCAAATAGTTCAGCGGATTAAAGCACCTGCAAACAGGCGCGGGGGCTGGGGTTTAATCCCCGGGCCTGCCGTGCCGGCCCCACTCCTGGGGCACGCTGAGACTGCAATCGAGACTGAGCACGATGGCGCGCACCTGGAATCCCAGCTCTTGGGAGACTGTAAACAGGTGGATCACTACAAGTTCGATCTAGTAGTGAGACCCTGAACACCCTGTAAACCCTTCTCTAAAATACAAAACACAAAACAAAAACTTAATTGCCTCAGAGCCCACCTTCAGTGACCTCCTCTCTTCCTGCAATGTGTCCACCAAAGTGGGCATACTGGAAACATAATCCCCAGGGCAACCTTTAAGTGATACTTAGCCACGAGGGATCCCTCCGCAGTGATCCCTCCGCGTGAGCAGTCCGAGGCCGCTGTCCTTGCGGTGAGCTAGTCACTGTAGGAGCGGCTCCTGACAGAAGCGCGGTCCTTCCTCCTTCCTGTGTGCTAGCTTGGCCTCCCGCCCTCTGCCCTGGGCCACGACCCCAGGCTGCTCCTCAGGGTTTGAGGCCTTAGTCTTGGGCTTTCAGCCTTCAGAATTGAAGGAAATGAATCTGTTTCCGCAAATCCTCAGGCTCAGAGGTTCCGTGATATCAGCGCAAAGTTGACTAAGGAAATCTGGTGGGACTAGTTTCCACGCGCAGGTCCATGAGGGGGATGTGACTTTCATCCCAACAGAGTCTGGCAGCGCACATAGCCTGGGCCGTGGGGCCGCGAGAGCTGCCTGTCCTGTGGGACTTGAGGGGCAGTCTCAGCTCTAGGGCAACAGGCTGGGCACTTGGGGCTGGCCCATACCTGCGCAGAGAGCCTTTCGTCTGTTCTGCCTGCATCACCAATAGTCCGCATGCATGCAACTCGACCTGCATTCAGACCTAAGGCAAAGGACTCTGCTACGGCGTGCCTTGTGTTGAGCATAGAACTTACCTCCTACCATTAATGTGAACGAGGTTAGGGACAATCTTATGATCAAAGGGGAGAAGCCATGAAAAGGCAGCATTTGATTGGATGCCTGGGACCCATAAAGGGCATTTTCCCGGCATCCCGTCTGTTCCAGTTGAAGAGCAGAAGATGAAGCAGCACTGACTGTTAGGACACACAAGTGTTTATCTGAGCTCTGACCCACGCTGCCAATTTAAAAGGAGGATGTAGACAGCAAGGTTTATTTCCTTTCTTCCATAGAGTTGTGGAGTCCAAGAAAAATTTAGAGTACTGTGGAAGATTTTAGGGATGGCTTTTGTGATCCCATATTACAAATATTATTAATTGAGCATCATACTATATGCTGGACCTTGTGGTACTGTGTAGGTCCATTTTATGTTACTGAAACAAAATACCAGAGGCTGGTTAATGTGGGAAGCACAGAGATTTACTCAGATCACTGCTTTGTCAAAGATCAAGTGGCTCTATCAGCTTGGTGTCTAGTGAGGACCTCCTGGCTACATCCCAGCATGGCGACAGGGGCCAAGGAAGAGAGCAGTCACATGGCAGAAGAAGACATCAGAGAGATTTGGGGACCAGGCTCACTCTGTACAATAACAGGCTCTTTGGGGAGCTAACTGGGTCCTTTGAGAACACCCAAGGACCTAATCACCTTCTGTTGGGCCCCAACTCTTAAAGGCATCACATGAGAGACCGAGCTTCCAGCATATGAGACTGTCAGGGACCCTGTTATGGTTTGTGTCTAGTTGTCCCCCCAAAGCCTCATGCAGTCATGGGGTGGGGAC
>NDGM010496463.1:0-10043 GCA_002564305.1 Octomys mimax | reverse complement strand
TTTTATAAAAGTTGTGCTCCTAGACGAATGAGACAAACTTGGCAATAAAAAACTGAAAATTAAAGGAGAACTTGTGGTGTGGTAAAAAAGAAATCAGCTAGACCTAGAAAGCCCGTGTTGCAGAGCAGCCTGTGAGGGGCTATTGGGTACCCGGATGAGCGTGCCTCCGCAAGCAACTCGAAGGCAGGAGCCTCACCCTCAGACGGCGAAACGTGTTTCAGGTTTTCTAGACTCTGCCTCTGCCCAACGTCTCACCTGATGCTCAGTTTTATTGCTGTAACGGGCGCTAGAGGCCCAGCTTCCTCCTTGCAAAGCTGACCCTCAATCCCATTTCAATCTTCTAAAGTGTGAGTGCTAATGCAACTTCCTGATTTCCCTTCACTGTGAAATCCAATCTAGGCAATTGGCTGGATTCACAGACAGGCTCTCGTGCCCTCTGGTGGATGTTCACAGAAAGAGCCACACCCTTGAGCCCTAAGGAAACTCTGACTGAAAAATTAAACATTCCTTAGAGTATGAGAAGAAAGAGAATGGAGTCCTATTGAAATTAAAAGCTTAGGTGCCCAGGTTAAGTCAAACTTTAAAAATCTCTCCAAGAACTAAAATACAGGGAAAGATTTTTAGAGGTAACAAAAGATTTAATCTTCTTTTTCTTTTAAGATTTATCTTTTAGGGTTTCTTTTTAAAAAGAAATGAAAATCATAAGATTGAAATTGTAGTTATTATTTACAGTGAAGTTTATGGAACAACAGACATGTCTGTTACAGAACTTTAAAATCTCTCTGTAGAGAGCAAATTTTAGTTAATTGTCTGCCACAATTAACTAAAACTGGTGAAAATTAAAAGGAAAACTGGTGAAAACTCAACTATTACTAATACCAACAATGTTTGTTGCAGAAATGTATGAAGAATCCTGAAGCTAACTTAACATAATGATCATTCAATCATTTCCCCAAGTTTAAATGAAAATGTAACTGATATTTATTATGACATCTTTGGCATAGAAGTTTCTATGAATATAGACCCTTTCTGCCACTCCAGGCACCCTCCTGTGCCTATCTATCCTCACACTTCCACACAAGCTCCCTAAATAACAATGAATCGCACACCAAGTGTTCAAGTGTGAATCACTTAATAAATTCTGATGGCTTGAGCACAGACTTGAATTATCTTTTAAGTCATTAGAACTCTTCTCTAGAGTTGCTTTTATTTTTAAGCATTAACTATAATGTCTGTCTGCTCTGCAATTGAAAAGGACATTGATATGCACGCTCGTAGAGTAAAGACAACACTCTACCTACAGCAACGTATTTGCAACAAATACGATTGTAAGATACATTCTCTGATCTTTAGCTTTGCAACCACTTTTCAAATTAGAGTGTCAGAAGGAAACAATATCGAGAACAGAGATTGAAGAAAATACCTGTCTCTAGTCTTCCCTCTTATGTTAATTTGCTACATACCTTATGCAAATAAAACATTACTTTGGAGTCCACATTTTCTCATCTGTGAGATGAAGCCAGTAATACATACATGTAACCATTTGTGTAAATTCTCTATTTTTAAATTAATACAGGACAATTATACATAGTCTCAGGTACAGTAAGATTTATTGACACATATTCAATGCATGGTGATCACATCAAAGTATTAGTAAGTTAATCACTTCCAACATTTGAACCAATTATGTTGAGATTTTCTACTATACAACTATTATATATGCATTATCGAGTAATTAGAAAATCCTGAAACTTGGATAAAAATTAAACTCTTTTCACATCACCTAAAAGACCTATATTTACCATTGTATATTTTCTCAAATTTCCTCCCCTTTTCACTTGCTTTGCTGGTTCAGAATTGAAAATCATCTAGTTGCTTAATAGTATGTTTGTTTTTATTTCAGCATCCTCATTTATTTGGTTTCAAAAATCAAAAACGGTAGTACTACAAACTAGCGACAAACAAAACTTTTCTGTTCTTATCCTACAAATTACTAACTCTGTCACATTTCTTGAGACCCAGCTTTTCGATTTGTAATCTTTTGTTGTTAATATATATGATCTAACTTACAAATGACGTGCTTTATCACTATTTGACTTTCTCCTTAGTTGTGCATACTATTGATTGGCTTTCCATAATCTGAGATTGAGGATTTAGGTTTCCACTATGTCCTGCCACCTTCCCTCTTACCTACTTTTCTTCTCCAGAGATTTTAAATGTGAATAACACCCATTTGAAAATACTAATTTAACAATTTTAATTAAACAATGCTATTTATACCATTCATAGTTAAACATTTTAAAGAGTAGTAATTATTTGTATTGCTCATAGCTTAATCGTTTTCAGTTAATTCAACTCTCAGATTTAAATTGCCTTGTTTTGGCACTTCTTTCACTTCCTATTTCTCAATCATCATATTATGAGCATATTTACACCTTATTTCACTCTGTAATTATTATTCTTCTGCTGCATTTACTTTTGGTGTTCGGATGGGAGTCAATTCCTCCAGCTACTGCAATGCCATCTCCCAGTAGCTTCACTATCTTATAATTTTAAAAAATTCTCTTGCTTTTAATTCTTGGGCATTTCCGGATTGCTTCATTTTACAGGTGCTTCATTATTCTCAGTTTCTTCCCTGAAGACACTCAGAAAGGTGTAGAAACTCAAAATTTCCATTAATTATGACAACGATTTATGGCAACATGAGGTTATGTCTATCTCAATCTTTCCAGGTACTGAGCTCTTAGGACTAACTCTAGTCATCTTTTCACTATGTGGCCTCATTACTCTTGTGAATGAAATGTATTTCTGTTCCTTTCTTACAATCCTATAGGGTTCCTCATTCTCCATGGATGGCTTCAAGTAAGGCACACACACTTGCTTCTTCATCAAACCTCTTTTATCAGTGAACACAAACAAGATATACTAACACCAGTGAGTTAGCTGTCCCTGGCTTTCACTTAACTTTTGTAAGGCATTCTTTCCATTAAATTCTCCTCCAATGACTTCTTGGAATTTCCAGTATGAATGATTATTACTTACCAACATTTGCTTAAATGCATACTAAGCACCAAGTAAGCTGCTTTAGACACTCAGGGCATAAATCAGTGGAAAAGATAATGATCTTTTTGTCTCATTTATTTCTATTCTTGGCAAGAGAGACAAACACCAGTCTACAAATAGAATTTAGCTATGACATATAGTAGCACATGCTACAAGCTATGGATAAAGGAAAATATACTTGAGCTGAGAAAGTGGGGATGCCAGGGTTGGGAGAAACTCTTCTTGAACATATGATATTGAGAATGGGTGGCTTTGAGAAGGCCATTTTTGAAGGATGCTTATAAGGAGATGAGGAGGTGAAGTAATGTTGGTAGCTACAGCAAACACTTTCTGGTATAAAAAGAAAGAACTAGTCTTATGACCCTCAGAGACAGAAAGGAATAGGAAAATGTGATGCCCAGTAGACTTGAGGATAGTGTCTCTGGAACAAAGGAGAAAGGAAAGAATGATAAAGAAAGAAACTCAAAAGAAGTACAGATGACATAGGACATGTGTGAAGGCCTTTGACGTGTTCTTATTTACATGTATAGTATCATTGGAGTTTAGTAGATAGGCATGATTTTTTTCATACTGTAAAAGAATCACCATTGCTATTAAAGTTGGCCTGCAACATGTATTACCAGGACATTGTGGACCAGAACAATGCTGAAATACCAGCACATACTGCTTACAATGGTTGCTTTGCTTTACATCTAGATGTCCCTGCAAAGCCTCGGGCAGTAGTAGATGGGGCTGTGGGGAGGTGACTGGATTATGTGTGCAAGATATCTGTCTTGCTGTTGGTAGCTGGCATCTGGACTGAAGATGTGGTCATTGGGGGCCTGGCTTGGAAAGGTTTATCTTCCTCTGTAGCTCCCCTCTTGGGCTCTCTCTGCTTCCTGTTCTCTTCCCCTGAGCAGCTCCTCTCTGCTGGGCTGTCCTGCATTGGAGCCACTGGATTAGGAACTGAAACCTCTGTAAACTGCAAGCCAAAATAAGCCTCTCCTTTAATTTGCTGGTTTCAGGTATTTTGTCAAAGCAAAAGGGACCAAAATCCAGAACACTCATGAACCAAAACCTGGGAAGGATATGAGGCCACAGGATCTCTCATTCATTACTGTATGAGCTACAAAATTCACCTTGGAAGATCAGCAGTTTGTTGAAAATTTACCAACTAATGTACTCTTGGTATTTACCTAAGGAGTTAAAGATATATGTCTACACAAAAACTTGCACATGGATATTGATAGCAGCTTTGTTCATAATTGCCAAAATTTAGAAACAACCAAGATGTCTTTCAGTATGTAAATAGATAAATAAATGGCTATACATAAAGGCAATAGAGTCTTATTTAGCACTGAAATGACAGAGTATCCAGCAATTAAAAGACAGAGGAATCTCATACATATGACAAAGAAACCAAACTGAAAGCCTAGGTACTATCAGGTTCCAACTGTATGATATTCCATCAAAACAACCAACTATTGACAGGAGTTGAAGGGGAGGGAAAACTGGATAAGCAGAGGAAAATTCAGTGCACTGAGTGTGTTCCATATGATGATGGTATGATGATGGGTACATGGTTTTATACATTTTCCAAACCCATAGAACTTACAACACTAAGAATTAAGCTTAGTATAAACCAAAGTCTTTGGGTGATGTTCATATGTCAGGGTAGCTTTATCAATTTTAGCAAATGTAGCATTCCAAGGAAGGATGTGGATAACAATGGAATATATATATATATATATATATATATATATATATATATATAAGCTATCTGGGAAATTGCTGTACCAGCTGCTCAATATGCTCAATATTGCTCTGGACCTGAAACTGCTCTTTAAAAGTATATACAAGTTACTATAGCTACTCTATTATAAATTGAAAATAGGAGGCAAAGGCTGGAGAAAATGGACCAGTTAAATGCTATTGCAGTAGCCAGACAAAAACTAACTCATGCTGATTGTCTTTCTAGAGGTATAGTAGGCGGGTTTCCTTTGGGGCTTAGCTTTATACTAAAAGCAGAGTCAACAAGCCTTCCTAAAAAGAATACTGTAGAAAAATAGCAGGAGGAGAAGACTCAAGTTCTCTAACCTGAGCAACAGAATGGGTGTAGTTATCATTAGTTAAGATGAATGAGCTTTTGCTAAAAGAGGTCTGAAAAGATTAGGAGCTAAGTTTGGTCAAGTTAAACTTCAGATCTATTGATAATACAGTGGATACAACAATAGCTTTTATGAGAAATTTACTGAAAAGCATGTGGCATCAGATATGGATGCTTTTCCCTGTCCTGCCACTGTCCAAACGTCCTTTGCACGGATCTTGTTGTTACATCTGTAGAGTGCTCAGTAAGAACAATGTATATGCCAAGTTTCTTATTATGCCAAGCTTCAAGGGACTGCAGAAAAGCAGTTGCTTGTGAAAGACACGTTAACACAAAGAAAATGGGAATTTCCTCTCATTCCCCATGTTAGCATTACAATGCTCCATGTCTTATTCAATTCCTTCAGCTTTTGTCTACAGTTTCTTCCTCCTTGGGCTTAGGTACAAACTTCTTGGAGTGAAACTTGTAATCACTTTTCCTTCTCCACTTGCCTCTCCTTTGACCCAAACTCAACCATTTCGTCTTTCTGGTTCTAGGACTGAATGTGTCTGAATTTCTGCTTATGCTATTAAATTATGATGATTACTATTGACACTGCACTAGGGAAGAGATCAGATGTAGATGTAGAGTTGGGAGCAGACAATACCATTCTGTGTAATGTTGAGGAATCCCAAATTTAAATGGAGGTGATTCCAACCCTACCTCATTCTTGCTTTTTGAGAATGAATGAAGAAGTATTTACTTGGTTTTATAATACCAAATTATAGCACTGCAGTAACATGTCAAGGGTCTACCACTTCATCACTAAAACATCTTCATGATCAAAACTCTTTCCTCCATCCATTCTTTTATCTACTTATCCTTTTCAGAATATATTAATAGATTTTTAGAAATTTCCACAAATAAAAGAACTGTGCCTAAATTGATGGTTGAAAATTGCAGATATTTCCAATGTTCTCAGTAGATGACCCAGATCTACACCCGGTTCTTCAGAACATCTTCATATGAAGGTGGAGGGCCGAGTGTGCCAAAAGATGGAATGCGATGACATGCTGGCTTTTGAGTTTGAAAGTGAAATCCAACCGTTGGACTTACAGCTCCTTCTGTCCCTGGAAAGAAATATGGAGGCATATAATCTTTCTACTCTGCCCAAAAGAGAATCACAGAAACTGACTGATGAAATCTGGCATCTCTTGGATCACTGGAGCAAGTGGAAATTATTTGTACCCTTGGATAAAGCATAAAACCATCTTTCTCTGTACAGTAATGCATTAGCCATGAATAGGAAGAAAATTTTCTCCAATTAATTGATTACATCATTAACCAACCCATCAGAAAACATTTAGAATGTAGTAACAAAAACTGAAAGGAATACACTCTTAGTGTGTTACAGATCACAAGGGAGAAGTCCTTTAAGCACTCACGACACTTTAGTGAAGGCTCCTTCATGGGAAACGCGAGTCTCTCTAGAAACACTGAGATATCACATTCTAAATTTCATTGTTTTATAGAATGTCTAAAATCTGAAATGAAATAAAATGATAACTTTACACATTTTCTTATAATAGTGCTAAAACATTTTAGATAAGTGGTACAAATTTTCTATTTAAGGTATAGATGCATAATAATGAGATAACGTTCCAAAATTTAAAATAAGTACTTTGAAATAAAACTTCTTTTTGTTCGCTTAGCACAATTATGCATTAAACACTTTTCAAAATTCCTTTTCTTCCAAAAACATGCCGTTTTCAGAGACCTTAAATTTATTTTAATAATTTTGAAATATATTGTTATTTCCTTGAGAGACTGTTTTGGGGTCACAGAGGGGTTCAATACTAGTTCTTATAACCATTTCTCTTTATTGTTTTTTTAACTTGGATCTTTACGTGACTTTGAATGCTCTGGATTGCTCCATTGCAAAACAATACTGATAACCATTAATTCATATTTAAGGAAGAAACTAGGTTCTTGAAGTAAATCTATCTCTTGACTGTTTCTGTATATTAAATTTTAATTAGAACACAACCATATATTTTCATTTATATACTGTCCCTGACTGCTTTTGACCCACAATGACACAGTTGAATAGACCCCCAACAGATCTCAGGGATCTTAAAATACATAAAAGTATATTGCATCTATCCTTTAACAAGAGATGTCTGCTTTCCTTCTGTAAAGGATTAAGATGTGATGCCACTGGGGAGATTCCAAGGAACATGCCAAAATTATCAAATGAATTAGAAGAGTTGTCACTTGTTTTGTCTCAGTTATATCTCTGGATCTCCTGTGTAGATTACCCAACATGGCTATTTTGGTGTAGAGAATGATAATTTAGAATCCTGTATTTCCCCGCATGTGCATTCACATCATTTCTTACCTTGTTCATCCTCACAGCAAATTATAATTACTCAGATATTGATGTCACATGTGAAGGGTAGAGCTATCTTTTTGGTTCAGTACTTTTTGGTTCCGTACTCTTCTCAGCAAGTTATGCATTTAATTTGCCAATTCACATTTAGTGTGTTATGTAGTATGCACTTACTCCAGCTTCCTCTTGTGCAATAAAAGGGCAATGATAGTATATGGCTACGTAAATGTGAGATTAAATGAATGTACAGTGTTTAAGATGGGGCTTGTCACACAGTAAACATTTATTAGTAGTAGTATACATGAAGAACTGTGACGTGCTAGCAACATTATTTACGATATAATTCCCTCATCTATCCTATTTTAATGGTTAAATAATGATTTATTCGTTACCATTACTAACTCTAATAGGAATTGTTAAATAATGGATATCATAGAGGAAGGCCTTTTTTCAGGTCACGAGCTTAGGCTGAAATTGGCTAAGTCTATGGGACTCGTATAGAGAGTTACAATGGAAAAATGTACTGACTCCCCAAATCCCTTGCATTGAGAATACTGATACTAAACACTTTTCCTGCAGACTGCTCCTAGTACAGTCAGTACAGAGTCAATGCTAACTTAGCTACCATGCTGCTTGGAAATGGTCGACCAGTTGGCTGTACACTTTTATAATTTGTGTTAGTTCCCATTTTTTTCTTATTGTCTTCATTATCAATATTGTGCTCCAGGTGATAGAATCTTGACAGCTGCTCTCTGTGGTAGGAGAGTTTTATTATCTTGTTACTTGGGATTTAGTGGTTGCCCTTAAACCTGATATGAAAAAACCGTAAGACATTGATTGATAAATATAACTGAGCCAATGTTCTCGGAAGCTTGAGAAAAGGAACATTTATCAGTTTCCAATATTTTCCAAAAAGTGTTTTGATGTAAAATTTAAGGTGATTGTGGGTGTAAAGATGGACATTATATTTTATCTTCTAGCAGACTAAGAGCCCAAGAGAAATTAGTTTAAAATTTTTACAAAAGTCCTATAGTTTCGCCAGAATGGCTAGCTGGGGTATTGGAATTTATAGTTTAATTTTGTAAAACCGATACAACTGCTGAGTTTTAAAATCAGAGTTCAGATTTCCGACTTTGTTAATGATACTTTCAATAGATTTGATTTTTCAACATACTTTTTCTACCTCTTTCTTCTCTTTTCCTTTAAAAAAATGTTATCCAGGCTGGGGAGGTAACTCAGTGGCGTAAGTGTCTGCGTGGCAAGCACAAGGACCCGAGTGAGTTTCATCTCCAGTACCACATGCTGTGCCAGCCCTGAAACTGGGCACGATGATGCATGCCCATAATCCCAATGCTGGGGAGGCTGAGACAGGAGGATCCCTGAGTCAGAACTACATAGTGAAACCCTGTATTTAATATTAAAAAAAAGACTCTTCAAAAAATGTTATCCATTTCTCACAAATACAATTAATTGCTAACAGTCTTGAATTTTATTTATTTATTTATTTTTTCAGTATCAGGGATTGAACTCAGGACCCTGCACTTGCCAGGCAGGTGCTTATTCTACTGAGCCACCTCCCTGGCCCAATAGTCCTGAACTTGAACCACAGTTCTACTGTGTATTATCTCTGGGTTTGTTTTACAAAGTACTTAGGATTGAACACAGAGCCTCCACACTGAGCTACATTCCCAGCACTTTTTATTTCCAATTTTGAGTCAATAGGTTGCTCTATGTGGGCTTAAAATTATGACCCTCCTGCCTCAGCCTCCCAGAATGCTACGACTATAGACATGTGCCCATTGCCAAGGTGTCTGTGTTGCTTCATCTGTTAGTAGTTACATCTCCTCATCTGCAGAACATTAAGAGTGCTCATCAACTCCTCACAGAATTGTCAGAAAGATTAAATGTGACAAGGGCCGGCCAAATAGCTCAGTGGATTAAAGAACCTGCAAGCAGGTGCAGGGGCCCAGGGTTTAAGCCCTGGCCCTGTGGTGCTGGCCCTGCCCCCGGGGCACACTGAGATGGCAATTGAGACTGGGCATGGTGATGCGCGCCTGTAATCTCAGCCCTTGGGAGGCTGTAAACAGGCAGATCACTATGAGGCCAATTTAGTAGTGAGACCCTGAACACCCTGTAGACCCTTCCCTAAAATACCAAAGTAATAATAATAATAATAATAATAATAATTAATAAATAAAAAAGAATAAATGTCACATCAAGAGTGTGGCTCACAGAAAATGCTCTGTAAGCACCAGTGCCTATTGTTATTACGCCCTCCACAAGCAGGTATAAATGAGATGCTCCCTCTTTCTTAGTTAAAATAAACTACTAAATATTTAAATATAGAACATAAAGCCCTGGGGGAAGACCTGTAAAAGATCCTAAAATAGAAGGGTCCCCGGGGACCAGGAGGGAGCAGACCAGACTCTGCCAGGCCTGTTGCCCCTGACCTCTCCCGAGCCCTCCGCCCTCCCACCTTCCCAGCTCAGAGCGCTCTCGTTGAATCACTGCTGCACACCACTATTT
>NDGM010496455.1:0-10001 GCA_002564305.1 Octomys mimax | reverse complement strand
TTTGAAACTGTCTAATTGCTATTTGTTTATCAATAAAATTATGAAAATAAAATAAAATAAAAACATGTGGATCAAAAGGCATGATTAAGAGAATGAAAAGTAAATCTCTAGAATGGGAGTAAATATTTCAGTATCACATATTTCTGAAGTGATTAATCTCTGAGAAATATATGGAACTCCTAACACTCAACAATGACAACAAAAAATGAACAAGCCAATTTAAAAATGGGCAAAGCATGTTGACCACCCAGTTGAATCTGAGTGACAATATGCTGGGAAATGCCAGCCACAGGAGGACAAATACTGAATGATCTTCCTTGACGTCAGATGCAGAAGAGAGCAGGGCTGTTACTAGGAGTTGAGGAGTGGAGGGAAGTGGAGAAGTTATTCAGAAGTTTCAAATTTTCAGGTATAAGGTGAAGATGTTGTGGAGGTCTGAGGGGGATGACTGGACCTGAGGATAATGCACTGTTTGTTTGAAATTCGCTGGAAGGGTCATCTCTAGTGTTTCCTCCACACACAGAAAAATGGTGGTAATTAGATGAGATGGATGTATTGTTTTGATTGTGGCAATTATTTCACAAGGTATATGTGTAGTAAAACATCCTGTTTCATGCCTTACATAGTTTTTGTTTGTCAAGAAAGTCTCAGTAAGCTGGGAGAGAGAATCTCAAATGTAGGTAAAGGACTTCAGTTGACATTGTTCCAAAGAAGGCATTAAGGTTTGTGTGTATTTGTCCAACAAAATACAAATGAGGCCAAAGCCTCATGCAGTCTTTGAGGTGCAGTTCTACATTTTGTGATTAGTTCATGATCTAAGACAGAGATTATGAGTCTGAGTAATGCTGGGATTATGGGTTGAGTACTGCTGGGATTATGGGTGTGAGAGCTGTACCCAGCTTGGGGGAGATAGCCTGAATGTAACGTAAGGGAGACAGAGAGACAGACTTGCTCTCTGTTGCCTCTGTGGCCACCGTTGCTTCTACTCCTCCATTTTCCTCTCTGCTCTTTGCTGCCACCATGAAAGGTTGCTCTCTGTCATGTGCTGCTCTACCTTGGTGCCAGCTGAGTATGGCCTAAAACCTCCAGGACCTGTGAGCTAAATAAATCTTTCCTTCCTTCATTTTGAGGGGTGGGTATTTGTCCCAGCAAGGAGAGAAGAGTAACTGAGACAGAAGGCGTTCAAATGGCCATGAGGACATGAAATGATGTTCAATACCATGAATCGTGAGAGAAACGCACGCCCAAGCTGCAAGATACCACTTCATATCCTTTAGGGTAACTGTCGTAAAAAACAGCAAACAAATAAGCATAAAGTAGGAAACAGATCTTTTCAGCATAGGGAAACTGGAACCCTTGTGCACTGTTGCTGGGAATGTAAAATAGTAGTCTAGTCACTGTGCCAATCAGTATGAAAGTTCCTCAAAAATTAAAAATAGAATTACCCTACATTCCCACTGTTCCATTTCTGGCTGTATTTTGCAAGGAATTCAAAGAAGGAACTTGAAGATTTGTGTTGTAGTAAGGCTACTTTTCAAACATGAAGGTACAAAAAGACATTTATAGATTAAAAAAATAAAAATTTATTACCCAAAAAGTTGTACTAAAGGAACTTTCGATCAGGGCTTAGTGACTTTTGGCATGGGGTAGTCTAGTGAAACCTGTGGACGCCCAAATGTTTTGTTGTTGTATGAACTAAGATACATAGCATTACACAAGAAACAGATTTCTAATTTTTTTAATCAAAATACTTATAAAATATGTTATGCTATATAAGCTACTTTGTGAGATATTTTTTGTTCATTTTGGTTTTGCTACTCAGGATTTAACCAAGACCTTTTGTATTTACTTATTTTATTTTTAGATAGAGTCCTACCAGGTGGCTAAAGCTCAGCTCAAATTTGCAACCCTACTGTATCATCCCAGGAAGGAGTGTAGTAACTATAATTTCAGAATAAACAACCCTATGAGAAAATTGTGTCTTACAGGGAAGACACAGACAGATGAATTAGATTCTAAGCACATATGCATGAGTTTGCACCAAAGAAGGCATCATTACAGCAGAATACACTGTGTATTTCACGTTGACTTTGTCTTAATGTGTGAGCTGTTTAGAATTTGCATGTGTATGTGGGGGCTTACAGTCAGGCAGAGATCTATTGAGCTGTACCCACAGCCCTAGAATATTTTTATTATTTTTTTGGGGGGGGAACTGGGGACTGAACACAGGTCCTTGTACTTGCCAGGGAAGCAATTATTCTACTGAGCTATCTCCCTGGCCCCTCCTAGAATATTTTTAAACACTTTAATATTAGTTGACTTTTTGTCTGTCATCTTTGGCATTGATTATAGTTTTACTACTGCTTGAAGACAGAAGGAAAGCTCTAGGGAGCCTTTTCTACCATGGGGAAGTAGCCGAGCGTGGACTTTCTTTGAGGGCATGATGCATTACCTATATGGGCACAGCCCCCGAGAGGAAAAGCTGGAAGTGAACCATGAGAAGAGGAAATGGCGAGCAGGGAGTTGTCCCAAGGGGATGAGGCAGAGCACTGGATGAGATGTAGTGATGGAGAGTGTGTCCTCAGAGGAGGGCCTGGGGGCTGCAGAACTGTAAACCACTTTGGTCCTTATTTGGAGGTCCCAGTGAGGCCCAGTCAAAGAAAGGATCACAGAGAAAAGAAAATGGTAGTCAAGTAGAAGGGCCAAGCTCTCCATGAGGCTGAAGGAAAAATATGAGGCCGGGAGGACAATCTGCAGTCTCAAGGCCTTGGAAGACAGGACTCAGCAGACCCCCAAAGCCCAGCAGCTCAGAAGAACATTACCTCTATTATTGCACCAGTTATTTCTCTAGACATGTACCAAACAGTGGCATCTTAGCACTGGGCTGGTGTCACAGGAACTGTCGGGCAGATTACTGTGTGCCTCATGGCAGTAATTTCCCTGACTTTCAAGGCTCCCTTCTGGAGCTAGGGAGATAGCTCAGTAGAATAAGGGTCTGCCTGGCAAGTGCAGGGCCCTGAGTTCAATCCCGGGTACCTTTAAAAAAAAAAAAAGTCTTCACTTTGGGCTGGGGAAATAGCTCAGTAGAATGAGTGCTTGCCTTGCAAGCGCAAGGGCCTGAGTTCAATCCCCGGTTCCACCAAAAAAATAAAAAATAAAAAAAGACTCTATCCTAGGACTTGCTTCACTACCAAAGGTGTCGCCTTACCATTTACCTTTGAACAAGATTCAATAACCTGAAGAAAATTCTTTATTTTAGGTAGAGGAAGAATTTTTCAGTGTTACAGACCGAGACTTTAAAAGGCTAATGTATTCCGAGCCTCTGTGTCCAGGCAGGGGCAGCGATCAGCTGGGAGAGGTCTCTGGCGCTGACGAGGTTATGACTTCCGGGTAGTCTGTGAGGCTCCTTCACCTCACTGGCCAGCAGGGACTCTGTCTCGTTTCTCGTTTCATCTCGTGCCTCTGCTAGGCTGGTTGGGAAGGAAAGCATTTGTGTCCTTATCACAGCGCAGACTACTTGAACCCTTAGGCCTCCTCTGAGAAGCATTGTGTCTTTCTTGTTTTCCTTTTAAACTGTTTAACTAATTACATGGTACCGTACTGCGGCCCTCTTCAGTTTCTCTATATTTTTTTAAACTGTAGGCTTTAAGTAACAAAATTGGTGCATTAAATGGGACAAAGATTTCATGATAGTAATTTCACAGCTAACTAGATTCATGACCCTTTTTCCTCACAGGAGTGGTACCAAATAAACCTGTAGAACTATGGAATTGCCCAAATATGCAATATAATCCTCACCATAGCTGGAAATGGGGCAAAAATAGTTCAAGCTAAACTGAACAGTTTCAGAGCAATGCATTTAAGCCTGCTTTCTCCCGTGGGGTGAGGGATGTGCTCTTGTTTCCTAATCTCTGGTTTCAAGTGGACCGAAGCAGGCTCCTGAGAGGGGAGGCCTCCTCCAAGGTGTTGTGATGGGGCCCTCTGTCTTTCGAGCTGATGTCAGTATTTTTGTATTGGAGAGGTGGGGAAATCTGTTCTTTCTGGGGTGTGTGAAGGGAGAAAGAGTGGATATTGTAGAGCAGTTATCTAATATTGCGCTCTGGGAATAGTAACGCATGCTGTGGTTTGGGTCTCAAATGTCCACTAATGGCGCTTGTGTTAAAGCTTTAGTGTCCAGGTCAGTGCTCTTGGGAAGGGGGAAAGCCTTCAGGAGGTAAGGCCTCGTGGGAGGTCCTGAAGCCACCAGAGATGGGGCCTTACAGGAATTGTGAGGCCCTGGCCCCCTCTGTCCTCTGCTTTCTGGCTGTGACATGTATAGCCTTGTTCTGCCTTATAGTTTGGACCCAGGACCAGAGAAACAAACCCAACCAATTATGACCAAGAACTTTCAAATGTGGCCCCAAATAAACCTCTTCTCTTTATTAGTCAATTATCATAGATACTCTGTTATTCTGAAAGAAAGCTGACCAACGCTGTATTAGTCAGCTTGTGCTATGTCTTAGTCAGTTTCCTTCGTCATTGAGACAAAGATGCCAGACACCCACAAGTTACAGGAGAAGTAGTTTAGTTTGGCTTACATTTCAGAAGTCCCAGTCCATGAAAGTGTCATGGTGGAAAGACCTGGAAAGAGGAAAACTACTTGAGTTATAGCCACCAGGAAACAGAGGAAGAAAGGAGAAGCCGAGAGAGAGATGTACAGTGACTCACCTCTCTGACCAGGGCCAGGCCCATCTGCTGATGGCAAGTCTGCTAGATGACCATGTTGTCCAGGGCTCTTCCCAGAGCTCTGCCCATGAGCATGAGTGCTTGGGGGACACCTAGATATAAGCCACAACAGGCTGTCCTGACAAAGTACTAGAGACTGCACTGCTTAAATGACAGATATTTTTTTTCTTACAGCTCTGGAGATTGCAAGGTCTGAGGTAGATTCCAGCATGGTGGGCTGTGTGAAGGCTCTCTTCTGCTTGCAGGTGGCCATATCTCTCTGGGTGCTCTCATGATACACAGGCATGGCGGGCAGGAAAGGTGGGAAGGCCTTGTTTAAGGACAGTTCATCCTGAGAGAGGAGTTGGGTGGCCAGAGCCATTGCCCAGATGGATGGAGTCTAGAAAAGGGGAAGGAGGGGCTCAAGCAAACAGACATCTGGCCCAGCTTTATGACCAAACAGACATCTGGCCCAGCTCAGAAAATGATGCCATTCTTGACAGGGTTTTTAAGTTGGCCAAAAGAGAAAGACTGGGAGATAGAGATATAAACTTAGCATCTGGATTGTTAAACATGAGATACTGGGTGGCATTCTAGCAAGACACCCACCTGAGAAATTGCTTTGTAACATGATTGTGAAATGATTTGGAGGGCATGATGTGTCTGCAGAAGGTGATGGATTTGACTTCAGAAAGGCTGTCTTGCATGTTTATGCATTGGCAGTCCAAGTCTGGAGATTCTAATGGTGCTGTGAAGAAGAATTAGGAGACAGAGAGATGTAGGAGATATCAGTCAAGGATTGCCCTAGTGTTGAAGCTGGGATACAAGGAAAGGGAGACCAGGCAGTGTCCTTAAGAGTGGAGGCCGGAGAAGTGGGAAGTGGTTATGTATAATGGTCAACACTGTGTTTTCAGAATCCTTGAACTTTGGGCAGAACCTGATGGATGTAAGAAGGGGGAAAGCACGCTGCAGAGGTGGCCGGGGTGGGGGTGAGCTAACATCTGTGACCTTGTGAGACTGTCAGTTCAGTAACATGCTCCTCCCAGGTCTGGTGAGACCCTTTTGAATCCAGGGTAAAAGCAGCCAAGGACTTCCAGCAGGTCCCCAGCTGCCTGGCCCAGCCCTCAGGGCCAGGTTGGAGCAGCTCTTCTTCCCAGGAGATCTCATACTGAAACACCTTCCTTATAATGGGTCCTCCTGACACATCACCCTGTTGGAAACAAGACATGGTTCCCTGTTCCTTCCTGGATCTGGTTGGATATGAGGGATGAGGGAGAGGATTTGGGTCTGAGTGACAAGAGGGAGGGAGACTGAGGTTACAGGAGGAGCACTGGGGCTGGGAGGTGGAAGGAAGCAGGCAATTCCTCTCAGGCCATGGTGGCTGGAGAGTGGCAGGCAGCAGGAGCAGAGCCAGGTAGATGGTGGGAGGTACGGCAGTCAGGGAGGAACTCTGGGCTGCAGGAGACACCAGAGGATGGAGTCCCAGAGCCTCAGGAGAACTAAGTCTCTTAGGGAACCATGGGGAGAGGAGACAAAAGACACAGCCAAGCTCTCAGGTCTAGTCAAAGGGAGGAGGATCCTAGATGGAGGTTGAGATGCAGAGCATCAGGTAACAGGAAGAACATCAAGCAAGTGACCTTTCAGGAGCCTGAAAGAGCATGTCCCATGATGGATGATGGCAGCCCATCCTGCAGGGAGCCGAGTGGGACTTGGCTGCATTTGATGACCTCTTGGGTAACCCTGGGAAGAAGAGATTATGTTAGGAGGTGGGAACAATGTTTCCATGATCCCTTAGGCATAGCCAGACACCAGGAGACCAGGCATGTGGGGACCAAGCCTGTGTCTGACTCAGGAGGCTGGGCTTGGGGTAAAGGAGGTTCTAGCACCAGGCAAGTGCTGAGCAGTAGCTCCTCCACAGGAGACAGTACACAGCACATCCATGTGGTAAGGATGACAGGAAGATCTGAGAGGAGAGGATGCCTGCTGGCAGGACGCCAAGGGCTGGGCCATGGCTTGGCCCTGGGAAAGGGTGTGCTGCCCAGAATTGGGCTATAGAAAGTTCTAGAACCTTGTAGAAAACACTGCTTATCAGTAAGGTGGGGAATTGGCTGCGAATGGAAGCAGCCAGAGTGGAGGCTTTGTGGTGGGCACAGCCAGTGCGTGGCCAGGTGGGGGTGGGGGTAGCGTTGCTCATCCTACAGGTAATGTTTTCATCCCTCTCTGAGCTGACGGCTCAGAGAAGCCACTTGTGCCTCCTGGAGCAGTTGCAGGCTCTGAACCTCTGAAGAGGAAATACAGCTCAGTCACCCACCCCTGTGTTGTGTGGGATCCTGACCAGCCCATAGCAGGTGGAAAGGGCTGAGGTGACATGACCCTCCTAGATAGTTTCTAGAGTGTCTCACCTTCGTGTATCACCTGTCATTCCAGGTGCTGCTGTCTGGACTCATTGGTGTCGTGTCATGGAAGAGGCCTCTCTCCCTCGTGGTAAGTGACACTTGGACCTCAATGTGACCCTGGCCAGGGCTGTGCCTGCAGAGATCTGAGCAGAGCAGAAGCAATGGTGAATTGAACTGCAGCTTCTTGGCGGGAAGTGGGACACAGACCTTGTAGCCACTGCCTGCTGGTGGGGCCTTGGGAACTGACGGGAGTCCTCCAGTTGCATTTCTGTGTGTTCTCTTAGGGTGTTCGTAGCACATCCTGTCGTTGTTGGTTGGTTTTGGTGCCCTCACTTGAGGATGTCCTGTGAGCAAACATATTTTCAAAGTGTGGTGGGTACAGGCATTTTCTTCACTTCCTAAGCCTGTTCATGCTTCTGTACGTGCTCACGCGAGACCGCGCGAGCAGCCATGGTGTGTGTGAGTTTAAGCAGTGCTAGCCTTTTGTGTGCATTGGAGACCGAAGTTCTGTGAGGGTGACAGGAAAAGAGCCCCTTGGAGTAGGAGTCGCTGGCCATGGTGCTGAGGAAGGTGCCACCTGGGGGATGGGATAGGGTGGTGGTGGTTCTCTCTGGAAAGCCCGGGGCAGACCTGGGTCTATCGATTTACATGCCTGCTCTTCTCTGTGTAAGCATTCATATATTGATGTGTGTGTGTCAAGATCACAGGAAGAGATTCTCCGGGCCTTGATGGGTAACGAAAACGGCAGCGCAGTTGGTTTTTTCCTTTTCTATTAATCAATTATTTATAACCTTGTTTCTAAGTGGTCAGAGTTGGGAGATAATGACCTGTACTAAATGTTAATGGAAAGAGAAGAAAGCCAGTTTGTTTGTGGGAGGCCTGCCCTCCACGAGAACAGCCATCACATCTCGAAAGGCACTGGGGGAAGAAAGAGCGATATATTGAGTGTGGTCGTGCTTTCTGTGGTCACCCATACAAGAAACTTGCTTTTCATGACTTTTTATGTAGAAATATCCAGATGCATGCAAAATTAGAGGGGCTACTAGGATGGGCCTCTGTGTACCCTTCATCCACCTGAGCAAAGGCCAACATCTGGCCCGTCTTACTCCTCCGAACCCTTCTACACCCTGGCTGCTCCCGGGTAGACAAGTCGGGAACAGTCCCGGCTTGTGGGGCAAGAAGCCGACGCCCTTGCGGATACTGAAAGCAAGCTAGCTATGTCCACAAAGTGCGTGTGTTTCTATGCTCCTGCGGTACTGTTTTAGCTGTGTTACTTGCGTCTTCTGATCGAAGCAGTGGCCTCCCCTGCACTGACTAGAAGGAGCTCTACACTGTGCTTGACCCAAATTAGGAATCAGATTATATGCCTCTGATTAGACTGTTCTCCAAAGGAGCCCGTGAAATACTTTGTTCTGGTTTATGGGTTGCTAATGGGAAGTCTTCCACGTCATGGCAGGTAATGTAATTAAATAAAGCTTCAGCAATCCAGGCATGGGCTGCCTACTAGGCCACGGGTCATCACATCAGTGCTGTGGAGGGGTGAAGAGCCATGCCACGAAAGACAGTTTCTTGATTTTTAAAAAATAATAAATTATAGTTTCCTTAGTACAACTTTAAAAGCCATATAAATTATCTTTAAACAACTTTTCTATAAGAACATGAGAATCATATAGATCTGGTTGTGGTTTTAGTATTGTTTGCATTTTATGTTACGGTGTTTGAGTAATTTGACATTTGGTTTACTTTTGTCACTCAACCTTAAATAGGTAAGTGTGTACCTAAATAGGTAAGTGTGTACAAGAGCTGAATTAGAGACACAGCCTCTGGCAGCCTGCACTGCAGACCTCAGAGGCAGTCTGTTCTGGTCGTGGCTCTGGGTCTGCAGACACCTCTACATGGACCTTGGTGACCAAGCACCACACTGGGTCCCTCCCACCCTGGGATGCCTTCTCCCTTACTGCATGGAGTCTGGTGGGCACACAGAAACCCCCCAAGTAATGTCTGACTTACCGAAAGGAGTCACCCTAGAGCTCTTCAGGGCTCCTGGACACTCATAGATTTATTTCTTGTAGCTGTGATGGAAGATGGCTCTCTATCTTCCTGGGATAGATGAGAACTTATAAATGCACTCTAATGTTGTCCCTCAACAGGATGCCAAGGAAGTCTGGTATTTCAACCTCATTACCTTTAGGATTATATTTTAGGGTTAGCTGAATAGCAGGATGATGTCGACAAATCTGGCCAGATTCAATGTCTGTTCTTCCTTCATTGACCTAATAATACTTTTAACAGTGAGTTGTAACATTGAGCTAGCCTGCTGGAAGACGTTTCGAGAATACAGCACTGAGTAGGGGAAACTCAGGTAAAGCCTTGTGCACCTGCTTCATTTAGGAGACCACACTGAGGACCTGGGAACCAGCGGGGACTGAAGTTTGCAGAGCAGAGGAGAGGAGTCATTCAGGAGAGGGATCTGGGGATCTGTAGAGGATACCTGTGAGCATGCAGTGCTGCTGATCAGTTCTTTTCTTTCTTCTTTTTTTTTTATTAAGGGTCTCCCATCACAAAGCATCAAATGAGATGTTGTATGTCACATTATTATCCATTTTACATTCAAAACCAACCTACAAACTATCCTTTCTGCACCAGCTTCACTGAATGTTCAGCCCATCACAAAACAAACCCGACCAGGATGCATGAACTGCACACGGAGAACAGGCCTCCTGGGTCTTCTTTGCAGTTCCATAGAAAGTGACACCAAGTAAGATAAGTGAGGCTCCAGTTCAGACGCCTCCATTCCCCAGCCCTGTATCCTGATCAAGCAGCTGCCAAAAGCAGAAGGATTGTAGATCCTTTGTCAGTGTCAGCCATGTGAATGAGTCACGGCCATTGCTTGGCCAATGT